>BLKR01005045.1:77500-90628 GCA_011170035.1 Teleogryllus occipitalis
CCGGTGTTCACCAGGGCCACGACCACCAGACCTTTATTGGGAGTGCTCCTGCTTCATACATAAACTTGTAAAAATTTGGTAATGGTAAAAGATCCAATTTCATGTACCCAATAGCTATGCACTCATACCAGTATTGTTTATTGAAGTGTTCATTGAAGGTAATAGTTTCACTTTGTAGTTCTACTTATCACTTTGTTTGTATTGAAGGATGACCTAGAAGGCTTCCTTTTTATGATTGTTTAATTATGTATTCGATTTCCTCGCCCTAAAGTGGGCATTATCGAGGAAAACTCGCAATACTGTAATTTTGTATTGGTTCAGACGCGTTAATGAAAGCATCTTTTCCCTTTGTTTTGTATCTTTACTGCTTTTTGTATAGAGGCGACATCCGCCTGTCAACTTTGCATTTTCTCGTAGTTCTGTTTTGTCTTTTTTGCAGCTTTGTAATTGATTCTAGCAAGAAAGATCATTGTTTATAAGTTCTTCATTTGTAATAAATTTGATTTATTGGTTATTTGGATTGTTATATCTCTATTTCTGAGATCCTGTAGAATATTGATCCTGTTTATTTAAAAACCTGGTGCGTCCCTTCGAATAATTTCGAATGTGACGACAATCTTCTCGAAGTCGATGGCTAGGAGTTCTCTGTGTTAGCTCCGAATAACATTTCATTAGGTAAATGCATGGTCACCTCACTTCTTAGCGAGAACATAGTTGAAATTTAATTTCGTGCTGCCCTCCGCAGCTGGCGACCGTATTTGAACATTAGTAATTTGCCTATTCACGTATTTCGCCGTCTTTCAAATATAACAGCTGCAGTGACAGCCGCAGCTGCAGTGACAGCACTGAGCTACCGCTCCTGGTACGCGTGGCCTCATTATGCTTGCAGATTAAGAGGCGCGAGGTCGCGGCGTACAGGTGATCGCTGGGAGCGATCTCGTTGATACCTCTGCGATTTATAAGTTACAGAGATGACCATCACTGTCGCATATCACACATGACGCTGCAGTGGTTAGACTAGCATGCTGCATTCTTCAGAGTTAGGAATTATTGGCATGCATACTGTTTCAGCATGAGTATTTGACTAGAACCACCATGCAATACGTTGCAGCGATTCATAGTTACGGAACAACACACTTTCAGGAATGCCACAAATCATGACTAGCAAGTATGCAATGTCACTTTAAATCAGTGGCGGCTCGTGCTTAAATTACACTATTTCACAATTCTCTCAAATAGAAAATGATCTCATTATATCTTAGGATTACACATTTTCATTTTAATGGCATTCAATATTCAAGATATACAGCAATATTGATTAATATTGATATTGAAGAATTGATAAAGAGCGTCCAATTGGGGCTCTCTCTGATGTCTGGTGCCTTCCCAGGAATTGCACCACGCTTTTGGTTGTATTACTGGGGTTACTGCTCATACTCTTTGGACCTTCGATTTAATGCGGGGTACATGCGGCCTTTTGGTTGGGCAACCAGCTAGTGGCGCTGTCTAGCGCTGGTTGGTTGTATTACTGGGGTTACTGCTCATACTCGCAGGCTTTTATTGTAGAGAGAGAGAATCGCATAAAGGTCCTACGTATGGTGGTTCTTGTATTTACGTTAGAAATAATATTGATTCTATCCCCTTGGCAGAATTAAATGTGTATTCCATTGAAAATATTTTCGAAATTTCTGTTGTACATCTTACTTCACTAAAAGTGATAATACTTTGCATTTACAGACCTCCAACAAAGAGAACTGCAGATTATATTTTGTTCTTAGAAAACCTGGAGATAACACTTAACAAAGTCAGCAATCGCTCTTTTGAATCCATTGTTGTATGCGGAGATTTTAACATTGATTTTCTGGTCGAATCTTGCGAGAAAGAAAAGTTTCTCAATTTAATTAATTCCTTCAATTTAGACATTACAATTAATGTACCTACACGAATCACACAAAATTCGATGAAGGCAATTGATCAAATTATAATTAACAAAACTACTACTCGATATGAAGTTGAAACAAAAGATTTAGGATACAGTGACCACGATGCACAAATTCTTACCATTATAAGAAATGCGATCACTGACACAATAAATAATACACGTATGACTAGATTGTTTACTAAAAGTAAAATTAAATTATTCATAGACTACTTGATGCAGGAGTCATGGGAAGCGGTTTATAATACTGTTGATACAAACGAGAAATATAATTCTTTTTTTTCAACTCTTTCAATTCATTTTAACACTTGCTTTCCTCTTCAAAAACGAAAATTAAATATTTCACGGAAAAGCAATTCTTGGATAACACAAGGGATTAGGACATCTTGTAAAAACAAGCGAATTCTTTCTTTCATTTCTAAACGTCATGACGTATCTCAAGATTTCCTTATCTACTTTAAAAAATACAAAACATTGTTACGAAAAGTCATAAGGCAGGCAAAAATCATGAAAAACGATCAGGATATTTTGAACTCAAATAATAAAACAAAATCAATGTGGAATATAATAAAAAATACTACCAAATCAACTAGAAAACCCGTAGAGAATGTTGTTTTAAAATATAACGATATAAATGTCAACGATCCGGCAACAGTGGCTAGTCTCTTTAACCAATACTTTTCGAGAATTGCTGCCGATCTCACTAAGAGTCTTCAGGCACAAAATTCAAAAACAGACAGTGCACCCAAAATTTTAGACACAATGTTCGTTTCCGAAACTTCTTCCTATGAAATTCTCAAAATAATCGGTAAACTAAAAAATAAATATTCGTCCGGTTTAGATGAATTCCCAGATTCTTTGTTAAAGACTTGTGCGTATGCCATTATACACCCGTTAACTCACATATTTAATGCATCTTTATGCACTGGAACGTTTCCAGATATTTTCAAAACAGCTAAAATTAAGCCGCTCTTCAAAAAAGGCAACAAAAATGAAATTCAAAATTATCGGCCCATCTCTCTTCTATCAGTTTTTTCAAAAATATTAGAGAGACTTTTTTACGTACGAATGGAAACCTTTCTCACTAAACACGACGCGCTTTCAGATTGCCAACATGGATTTAGAAAATCAAAATCAACGGAAACAGCTATATTTTCTTTTCTTAAAGATGTCGCCTCATCATTAGATCAAAACGAGGCACCTATTGGATTATTTTTAGATCTCTCAAAAGCTTTTGACATCATTGATCATGACATTTTACTTTCAAAATTACCTTCATATGGAATCCGTGGTATTGCTCTAGATTGGTTATGTTCGTACCTTAAACAACGATCTCAGAAAGTTGAAATACCTTACTGGAATGATGGAACATTACGTACGCACCTTTCCGACTCTTTGCCCGTTGCATGTGGAGTTCCTCAAGGATCGATTTTAGGCCCTATTCTGTTCCTACTTTACGTAAACGATATGCCCTCGACGATTCGAAACGGAAGAACGGTTCTCTTTGCGGATGATACGAACATCCTTTGCAATAAAGAAACCGTAAATAGTACAATATCAGATGTTTCAAATTGGTTCCGAAATAACAAATTAATAGTAAACGAAAAGAAAACGGTTTTAATGCAGTTTTCCATTTCAAATAAACAATTCTGTGCTCCATTGAAAATGAACAGTGTACCATTGACTCATGTTAATGCAACAAAATTTTTAGGTCTCTCAATTCAGTCAAACCTTAAATGGAACGTCCATTTAAATGAATTGAACACAAAATTAAGTTCATTATGCTACGCGTTCAGAATTCTTGCAAATTCAGTCAGCCTTCATACTGCTCGTTGTGTATACTTCGCGAATGTTCATTCCCGCCTGAGATATGGCATAATATTCTGGGGAAATACATCTTATAGCTCCCAGACTTTTAGATTACAAAAACGAATTGTACGAATAATAACCAAATCCCACCCACGTGATTCTTGTAAGCCTATCTTCATTAATCTAGGAATTCTACCATTACCGTGTCTTTTTATTTACGAATCAGTGGTTTTTGTAAAAAATGACTTGCTTAAGGGCGGGAATATATTTTCAGAAAATGCCGAAGTCTATTACTATAACACTCGACGTAGAAATCATATTCATCAGGTGACAGTATCAACAGCTCATTACAAAAAATTCACATACAATACATGTACATTATTTTACAACACTTTGCCAGATGACATTAAACGATTAAATTCAATAGAAAAGTTTAAATCCCAAGTGAAATCGTTTCTGCTGCATAACTGTTTCTATACAATTAGAGACTATACTGAGCATCACAAGAAAAGTAACATTAATTTTAACAATGATACATAATGCATTATTTACCATTTGGACTGTATAAATGAGTATAAACAACCTGTAACAACTATTGTACTACAGCTTCCGGGTCAATGACCCCCATCTCGATCAGGTTTTTCGTCCAGTTTCCCTGATCCATTGAGCAAATGCTGAGATGGCCCCTTGTTTTGCTTCTGGACATAAATGTAACTTCATTTTCTGTGCACGTCTTCTAGAATTCAGTGGGAAATACAATTATTCAAATTATCGTTTCCATGTTGTCGCGGCAGGAAGTAATAAGAGCCAAAATTTATTGCTTATTTATCCTTGAAAATAGATTTTATTACATGGGAGTTTTTTTTGTTTGTTTTTTTCTCCCTTTCAAAATTCAAAATTTATTGCTTATTTATCCTTGAAAATAGATTTTATTACATGGGAGTTTTTTTGTTTTTTTTTCTCCCTTTCAAAATTCAAAATTTATTGCTTATTTATCCTTGAAAATCGATTTTATTACATGGGAGTTTTTTTGTTTTTTTTTCTCCCTTTCAAAATTCAAAACTTAAGTAGTATATGATTTAGTGTAGGGATCACAGAATTTTGAAAATGTGCACACAATTCACTTTTCCCCATAGCCGTCATACGCAGTTTTTAACTGTTTTTTGACGTAAAATAAATAAATAAATACTCTTTGGACCTTCGATTTAATGCGGCCTTTTGGTTGGGCAACCAGCTGGTGGCGCTGGCTAGCGCTGCGCGGCGACTGAGAGAGTCTCAGGGGAATACCCATATTCTATCTTCGCCTGACACGCGCCTTTGGGTTGCTTCGTCTGACCACGTCGCCTTTTGGTTGGGCAACCAGCTAGTGGCGCTGTCTAGCGCTGCGCGGCGACCGAGAGAGTCGCAGGGGAATATCCATATTCTGTCTTCGTCTGACATGCTGCACCGTAGTTTTATGAATTTCGCTTGTTCGTTTTCATTTGTTGTGATGATCATCTGTACAGGGCTACATACAAATTTCTTCATAGAATGACAAGAACTCATTGGGGATGTATTGTAGAACTTTCTTTTGTCTCAATTTTCTTTCTATTTATGGCAAATTTTCCAGAATATGCTTCCTTGACTGGTGGTGGAGGAACTTTCAGGGTACTTGTTTTTGTACAGAGTAAATATAAATTTACACAAACCATCAGTGAAATGATATACTTCCTCTTCACCAGGTTTCGAGCTTTTGTAAGTAAAACTGCTTTAATTTGATACCTGTAATAGCTGTTTCTCATTTTTTGTTTTTCCATGGGAGCATTTCGATAACACCGTTTTCTTAAGAAGCTCCCCACAAGCTTTTGAAATTAAGTGTATTTGAAGTCAGCTCCTTTAAAGTAAACTGTGACGTAATTAATGATTCTAACAGTTTATTGCTGAGGAGAGTATATACGGTCTACCGTTTGCAGTTTTTTCTTCACCACTCCTTAATCACGGTTACAACAGTTGAACGAATACCCACGTAGAGGGAACTAGAGATGCTGCAGAATGGCACATACTTTCTCGTAGCCAATTTTTCTAATGTCCTTGGTGTGGGGTCTGGCTTTAAGGTCTTGCTCCATTCTCTAGCCAGCTGCCATCTATCATAGCCCAAAGTAAACTTTTTGACATTTTCTCAACTTTTCGGTTTCCTAATAGAACTGAAATATTACTTCAAGAATATTAAAGAAGACTAAAACCTCGTCCTATATTACAGAAATTTTCATTGAAAAAATTGAAGCAATTTTTAAGAAAATGGTGATGAAGCATTACTGTAAATCTATATATTTAAAAAAATAAGGTATTCTGCCATGGCGTCGTTTAGATCTTCTACTGAACCGATTGTTGTATTTTTTCTTTTAAATGAAAGAATATGATCCCTAGATGTGTTATCAGATATTGTTTGTGTTGATTCACCAACATTTACTGTGTAAATTAATTAATTAAATCATTCTTTAATAGTACGCTTATCAATAGTCAATTGTTTTCTTTCAAAGGGTGGCAATTTCAAAATCGATATACATGAATCCATAGATGTGAGTCTACGCTGCTTGATGTTTTGTTTTGATTGTTGAAATTTGTTTACAATTCGTCAAGGTTTTGTTTCAGTGTAATAATTGCATTGTGGTGTTGACAGTTTGCATGTATTTGCTTCTGTGGTGTATTTTGTAGAGAACATTCGCACAGTGCGTTTTGCTCGGTTGTACTTTAGTGAAGTTGTTTACAGGTTATGTCGAATTCCGAATCGTTGTCCACGCGCCCCAAAAGACGCAAACGTACATTAACTGGACGCAGGGAAAGAGAAAGTCAGCGTAGGTGTCGTGATAGTGAGGTCATTTCGTTTTCTTTTGGGTCATTGTCTATGAAATGTCAGTTTTGTTCTGCTTTGTACTTTCCATGTGAGAGAAATTCTGCAAACGATTTACTCTGTTGCTTAAATGGGAAAATAAGTATACCTTCGAGCAATATGCCAGAAGAAATCAAACAGTTTTTATAGGAGATGATGACACATCAAAAAACTGTAGAAATAATATCCTTCTGTATAATAGTACTATATCTTTTGTGTCGATATTGCATTGCCACCTGGTCATGGGCCATACGTGTTCAAAATTTTGGGAACTCCTTATCACAGAATATCTTCGTTATACCCTCAAGATCCAAACAATGCAATATATTGTGAACATTAGTCTGGGTACAGTATTTTACATTTATCTCAGATCACACCGTCAATTTTTGACGGGTTCTCACTAGTGTGAAATTTAAAACTCATTTTTGCATGAAGCTATTGAGTGTTCGAGAAACTTAATTTGAAGCAATTCCACTCACAAGTGTAATCATGTAAACAAATTGGTGAAAATGTGCATATTAAAGGCGCGAGAGATATTTAAAAGAAATTGCATTTGTATATTTTTTTGTAAAAACAAAAAAATACACCAAAATAAACCTTTCGGCATTAGCACGGCATTGCAATTAGCACTATACAAGTACATTGAAAAAATATTTTAAAAGATTTGGAATTTTTTTGAGAAATTTTTAGCTCATTTTCACAGAAAAATATGTTTTTGAGAAACTTTATATGACATTATTTAAAGCACATGTACTCATAAATATAATACTGTGAAGAAATCGTCTCTAAAGTATTACCGACATGAGAGACAAGTCAAAAAAATATATTTTTGTTAATTTTTGAAAAAACAAAAGGATAGAGCAATATGGGTTTTATATCATCGTATAGGGTTTGTTCGGCACTATACCTACCATGGTAACTTCGCAAACACAGCAGATTAATGTGTATCTACCATGAGAATTTCAGCGTTCTAGGTCTCTTAGATTTCGAGATAGGGGCGTTTAAAGATTCGAACATGTTTCCAAAGTAAAAAAGATCTGAAAAGCTCCTTCCCAACAGGAAATTTAACGGCGATTACAATGGTCTTGAGCATTTTCCTTTATTAGGCTTATATATTTGAAAAATAATGAAAAATTTCTCAAAAATACGTTTGAAACTTGGAAAACAGAGGACATTTTTGTGTATCTACCATGCAAATTTCAGCGTCCTAGGTCTCTTAAATTCCAAGATACGGGCGTTAGAAGATTTAAACATGTTTTCTAAGTAAAAATATCTGAAAAGCTCCTTCCCAACAGCTATTTGACGGCGATTACAATGGTATTGAGCATTTTCCTTTATTAGGCTTTAAAATTTGAAAATTAATGAAACATTCCAGAAAAATACGTTTGAAACTTCGAAAACAGAGCAGATTCTTGTGTAACTACCATGAGAATTTCAGCGTCCTAGGGCTCTTAGATTCCGAGATACGGGCGTCTAAATATTTAAACATGTTTCCAAAGTAAAAAAGATTGAAAAGCTCCTTCTCAACAGGGAATTTGACGGCGCTTATAATGGTATTGAGCATATTTCTTTTTTAGGCTTTAAAATTTCAAAATTAATGAAAAATTCCTCAAAAATACGTTTGAAACTTCGAAAACAGAGAAGATTCTAGTGTATCTACCATGAGAATTTCAGCGTCCTAGGTCTCTTAGATTCCGAGATACGGGCGATTGATGATTTAAACATGTTTCCAAAGTAAAAAAGATTGAAAAGCTCCTTCTCAACAGGGAATTTGACGGCGCTTATAATGGTATTGAGCATATTTCTTTTTTAGGCTTTAAAATTTCAAAATTAATGAAAAATTCCTCAAAAATACGTTTGAAACTTCGAAAACAGAGAAGATTCTAGTGTATCTACCATGAGAATTTCAGCGTCCTAGGTCTCTTAGATTCCGAGATACGGGCGATTGATGATTTAAACATGTTTCCAAAGTAAAAAAGATTGAAAAGCTCCTTCTCAACAGGGAATTTGACGGCGCTTATAATGGTATTGAGCATATTTCTTTTTTAGGCTTTAAAATTTCAAAATTAATGAAAAATTCCTCAAAAATACGTTTGAAACTTCGAAAACAGAGAAGATTCTAGTGTATCTACCATGAGAATTTCAGCGTCCTAGGTCTCTTAGATTCCGAGATACGGGCGATTGATGATTTAAACATGTTTCCAAAGTAAAAAAGATCTGAAAAGCTCCTTCCCAACAGGAAATTTAACGGCGATTATAATGGTATTGAGCATTTTCCTTTATTAGGCTTTAAAATTTGAATATTAATGAAAAATTCCTCAAAAATACGTTTGAAACTTCGAAGACAGAGCAGATTCTTGTGTATCTACCATGAGAATTACAGCGTCTAAGGGCTCATAGATTCCGAGATACGGGCGTTTAAAGATTTAAACATGTTTCCAGGTTAATAAACATTTGAAAAGCTCCTTCCCGACAGGAAATTTGACGGCGATTACAATGGTATTGAGCATTTTCCTTTATTAGGCTTTAAAATTTGAAAATTTTTGAAAAATTCCTCAAAAATACGTTTGAAAGTTCGAAAACAGAGCAGATTCTTGTGTATCTAACTTGAGAATTTCAGCGTCCTAGCGCTCTTAGATTCCCAGATACGGGCGTTTAAATATTTAAACATGTTTCCAAAGTAAAAAAAGATTGAAAAGCTCCATCCCAACAGGGAAATATACGGCGCTTATAATGGTATTGAGCATATTTCTTTATTAGGCTTTAAAATTTGAAAATTAATGAAAAATTCCTCAAAAATACGTTTGAAACTTCGAAAACAGCAGATTCTTGTGCATCTAACATGAGAATTTCAGCGTCCTAGGGCTATTAGGTTCCGAGATACGGGCGTTTAAAGATTTAAACATGTTTCCAAAGTAAAAAAAAATTAAAAGCTCCTTCCCGACAGGGAATTTGACGGCGCTTATAATGCTATTGAGCATTTTCCTTTATTAGGCTTTAAAATTTGAAAATTAATGAAAATTTCCACAAATATACGTTTGAAACTTTGAAAACAGAGGACATTTCTGTGTATCTACCATGCAAATTTCAGCGTCCTAGGGTTCTTAGATTCTGAGATACCAGAGCTTAAAGATTTGAACATAGGTTAAAATGGATCTGAAAAACTTATTCCCAACAGGAAATTTGACGGCAATTACAATGGTATTGAGTATTTACCTTTTTAGACTTTAAAATTTGAAAATAATGAAAAATTCCTCAAAAATAAGTTTGAAACTTCGAAAACAGCAGATTCTTGTGTATCTACCAAGAGAATTTCAGCGTCCTAGGTCTTTTAGATTTCGAGATACGGGCGTTTAAAGATTTAAACATGTTTCACGGCGTGTTTTATGAACGTTTTCGCGAATTTCAAGTACACGAAACCTCAGGTCGAAAAATGATCTTCAGCATATTAATCGTCATGAAATTTTGATTTAGGACGCTAGTTTTTAGAGGATTTGGTGTCCGGTTGAAATTTGAAGGTTTTACAGTCTAATTCGTACGATTTTGACAAGAAAAATGTAATGACGTTAAACGCTCATATCTCCATTACTATGGCGAAATTCTTAAATGTGGAAGGCAAGCTGGTTCAGACTATAATCATTCTCTTATTATATATCGTCATATGACTCATTTTAACGAAAATTCGCTTTTTAGGCGTATTGGTGTTTCTGTTGTGTTTTACACAATTCTATAATTAAGTCATCTTTGAAAGGCTGTATCGCATTGACTTTTCGCTCTGCGATGCTCTAATCTTCACGATGAATGAAGAGTACCCTCGTCTCTGTTTTCCAATGTACGACTGGTATTTTGAGCACGAAAAACGTAAAAACAACGACGTCAAAGTAGAGAACTTATGGGTGACAAATTGCGTATTTTTGAACGTTTTCGGGAATTGCAAGAAAACGAAGCTTCAGATCGAAAAATGATCTTCAGCAAAGTAATCGGCATGACATTTCGAGTTAGGACGCTAGTTTTCAGAAGATTTTGTGTCCGGTTGAAATTTGAAGGTTTTACACTCCAATTCGTATGATTTTGACAAGAAAAATGTAATGACGTTAAACGCTCATATCTCCTACACTATGGCGAAATTCATAAATGTGGAGGCCAGCCTAGTTCAGATTATTATGAACTTCTTATGATATATCGTCATTTGACTCATTTTGGCGAAAATACGCTTTTTAGGCGTATTGGTGATTCTGGTGTGTTTTCCACCTTTCTCTAATTGAGTCATATTTGAAAGGCTGTATCGCATTGACTTTTCGCTCTGCGATGCTCTAATCCGCACGATGGATGAAGTGTACTCTCGTCTCTGTTTTGCCATGTACGACTGGTATTTTGAGCATGAAAAACGGAAAATAACGCCGTCAAAGTAAAGAACGTATGGGTGTCAAATTGCGTATTTTCGAACGTTTTCGCGAATATCAAGAAAACGAAGCCTCAGATCGAAAAATGATGTAGCAGATGCAGCCTGGGAGTTGCCGTGCTGCGAGTGCGACTACATACGGGGATCAGGACGGGTTTCAGGGGATTGTTTACCTTTGGGGCAATGATAGATAATATGCAGGTAGAATAAATAAATTTAATTGCTTGATAATTGAGTACAATTGATTTATAAAAAGCCGGAGGACTATTGATAGTTTATGACGTTAATGATTGCTCTTCTTTCTTGAAGTGCACTTGGCAGCTTACTTACAGTTTGTTGCAAGGAAAGCAGCAACCCGAATCACTCGGCTGAGTGTGTCGCTGTCCGGGCTGAGGTAGGCTCCAGGCAGTTCGGTGGTGCGAACTGGCATGGGCGCGGACTCAGATGACCGGAGCTGGTGGTGGAGTTTGCCGTGAATTCGGCCAAGTGGCGGCTGCGGCTCGCGAGTGGCACGAATTTGAGGCTGGTTAGATGTGGCCGTACTAATCGCCTTGATAGGCGAAGCAGGAACAGTCGACCTTGTCTCCGTTGTCTGTTTGTTCTGGTTGTCGTTTGGTTGTTGTCTCTCTGTCTGTTTGTCTGTGTTTTTGAGCGAAGTCGCAGTATTTATTATTGCGGATGTGATTGAGGCCTTGGAGGGGAGAGTCACGTGGCTGTGACTTGGGCCTATGGTAAGGCGGGAAAGTTTGGAGTGCCCGCGATCGGCTCCCTATTCGTGATGTGCCTTCCGGGGGGGGTGTCACGTGACATTGGCGTGACACTGAGTGTCACGTGACATTGGCGGCGATCAGAGAGAAAGGCGGTGGCACGTGGGATGCCCGCGATGGCGGCCCGTTTGTGTTTGCGATTTTACCGGAATTGAGGCATCTGGCATGCAGGTGGCCAGAGAGCGGGCCGGCGTCGGCAATGCACCTAAAGCTCTTTGTCGGCGAGATTCATTGACGAGCTTATTTTTGCGAGGGAGGCCCGAAGCGATTCCCAGAAATGTTTGTACATATTCTGGGTGGCTTGTCAGGTAGCGAGCGATGGGGTGAGGGCCCCGCGTGCCGGGGTAGCCCAGCCCTAATGAGGGCTTAAACCCCAGCTGGCGACGCCCAGAAGCGGCGGTCATTGTACTGGGCGGGCGTGGGCCCGTGCGAACGGCGGTTTGCGCGGAAGACGCTGCAAATGATTTTATTGCCCCTTTGTAGTAGTTTCCGAAGTGTAGAAGCGTGCCGGTATGCACAGAGAGCGACTTTTGAGAGGTTGGTGAAAGTAAGCGCTTAATAGTGGGTGGCCGCGCGGGAAAAATCTGTTAGGGGCTGCGCCTTGGCGGCGAGACTGAAAATTTGATTGCGAGATTGAACAAATGTTCTTCAGCATGACGGCATGACATTTCGAGTTAGGACGCTTGTTTTCGGAAGATTTGGTGTCCGGACAAAATTTGAAGGTTTTACAGTCCAATTCGTACGATATTGACAAGAAAAATGTAATGACGTTAAACGCTCATATCTCCAACACTATGGCGAAATTCTTAAATGTGGAGGCCAGCCTGGTTCAGATTATTATGAACTTATTATATATCGTCATTTGACTCATTTTGGCGAAAATACGCTTTTTAGGCGTATTGGTGATTATGGTGTGTATTCCACAATTCTATAATTGAGTCATCTTTGAAAGGCTGTATCGCATTGACTTTTCGCTCTGCCATTGCGTCAGCCGTCCCTTTTGGAGGCTCCCTCGACGCGGCCGAACGGCCAAACCCGGCTACCTGCGGCACGGGAGGAGGCCGTGCTCTCAGGCAGGCAAGCCGGGCAGTCGGTTTATGGTTTCGTCCCTTTCAGTCTCAATATATTTTTCTCCACTTATCAAACTAGTGATGGTGTAACACAACCAAACGGTCTCATATCATCTGTATTAGTCGTATAAAACTATATATCTTGTTCACATATTTCCGTCTTCATACCATCAAAAAGTTATTTGAGGCACTACTCAAAATATCAATTCCGATTTGGAAACTGATTTCAAAAAGAAAATTGAACTAATTGTATAGATATCAGTAGGGGTGTA
>BLKR01005046.1:0-90618 GCA_011170035.1 Teleogryllus occipitalis
AAAACGCCTATACATCCAGGACGCGAATTGGCAAATTTCTTAAATTGCGACATCAAACACATCAGGAGAACACAAATCGTAGATCTGGCCAGAGAACGAAGACCATCTTGCCTTTCACAACAGTTGGGATGAATCCTAAGAATGTTCTCAGGAGTGTTTTCTTTTCAATCTCCTATTTATGGATGCCTTCATTTTGGACGTTTCAAAGCGAGAAGTCACAAACAACGCATCTCATGTAAATTAATTATAACACTGGAAAGAACAAATTAGTGATTCTCCAGCAGGTATCATTTAACACTAGACGAAAAAATCCCCCCTCCGTGAATTCATCTGCATGTATTCAGTGGCGTGGCGAGAGGGAGACATCACCCAATTATGGAAGAATACACAGAAAATATTAACAGGATCGAGCAAAAATTTTCCTTCAACTTCTTTCTACACAAGAATCTTCCTTTAATATTTCGAGTTTGTGTCCTATGCTTCGGGAGATCTAATTCTGAGATTGAACGTCCGGAGACTAATTTTAGGATTGACTGTTGGGCGGCGACTAAGTTTCCATGGCGACGGCAGGCGCTGAGCCAATCGAGTGTGAGTTACGACCGCCCCCGCTGTGCTGCGTTGCCGATCCCACGAGATATCAACATCCCCACGTGCGCCAGCGAAGGCACAGCTGGGTTTCGTTTTTGGGTAACCGCGCCTAGGGACTTAGATTCAATTGATTAATTGATTTTTTTTCGTGTTTCCGGGCACGTCAACGGCTTTGGTCATTAGTCCCGTTAGTGTAGTGCATGTTTTTTCTCGGGAGATGGCGGTGATCTTCCCCCGCTGGATGGCGAGATCCGGCGCCGACCTACCGTCAGCTAGTGGGGTTTCCCCCTAACCAGGACTGTCCCACCAACGGGGCACCGCCCCAGCCGGGACAAGCTCTAAGCTCCCGACCGGTCTCCCGGAATATGTGGTAGTGTAGTGCATGTTAGTGTAAGTGTGTGTGTAAGGGGAGATGATAGGGCAAGGCAGAAGGAAAAATCGCGCGCGGTACGTGGCCCGTTTGGTAGGGTACTGCTTCGGCATTCGCCTGGTGGTGATCGGAGAAACCACGGAAAACTACCGATCAGAGCAGCCGGCCGCTAGAATTCTCCTCCAGACAGCGACGGAATTCGACCTAGCTGAAAAGCTAGTGTCGACAATCGTGCCGCCGTCAGGACTCGAACCTAGGACCTCCCGGTCAGAGGCGCTGCAGTGACATCAGTTGATGCACCGCTCCCGGTACTTACTTAGATTCGAATTAACGTAAGTGCTCCATGGGTTTATGATTTCGTGTTTTCGGACTATGTCGGTCATGAGTCCCGTACGTTTTATCATTGGATGTGCCGGGGATCTTTCCCACTGGATGGTGAGATCTGGCGCCGGCCTACACTCGGCTTCAGTGGTTTTACCCAACAAGGTACCTTCCACCAGCAGGGCACCGTCTAACCCGGTCATAAGCCTTGATAGATAGTAGCCGAAGTTTAAATCTTCCGATAAAAGTAGCTTAGCGGATAAGAAAGAAACGCTTTCGGGTAAGATTTCATCAGTGCGTTGGCAACACTGCTGTATGAGCTCTAAAGCTGCCAATATCAATGAAAGATCTCCAGGTAAATGAATATCTGAACCAGTATGCCAACAAGGAAAAGACAAACTCAAAGAGGGGCCTCAGTTGCCACCGATCCCAATCAGACTTCTGATCTTTGTCAAAGATCTTTTATAAAAGAAATAGAACAGTGTATTATCCAATACTTTATAAAAGATTTATTTTATAAAATTTCTTTGATAAAATGTAGTCTGAAGTGTCCAAGTTTATCATACATTTGGTAACATGGCGTCATTTTTAACTATTTCTTTGGTGAAACGTCTTTTGATTTGGACTGGAGATCGGAAAGTGGCGCTAATTCTCCGAACGTGAAAACAAATGATTGAGTGACTGTTGATCTGATTATTCTTGCATCTTTGCTGCTTATTTTATAAAGATACTTTTATCGCCTGTTTCACTCACATCTTGATTTCAACGTTTCTGCCATTCATGGGCGCTTCTCGGAATCGTTAATCGGGTCCTCTTTTGCGTCAAGACTACTAATTTTCCGCAAACCGCGCCATTTTCAACGCGAACTGTCGTGCTAACGATGGCAGATGACCATTCTCGAGTGAAGCAATTGACAGAAATAAAAGAATCCAAATAAGTATCACGAATGATGGTTATTTAGTGACCCGTTCTCTTTTTTACGACGCGTTAATGACTTAGTGGTTCAACGGGCAACTCGACTCTATGATCTTTGACTCCTCGCTTGAAATCTTCCAGTCTCAACTCTGACCGCCGTGTTTAGGCTTAATTCACAGTTTACGGCAGACCTGCATAAAACTGTGAACTCCTAGCCGCTGGAGTCACCGACATTACTTCAAACTTAGTACGAGAAAGGCTAGATCCGAACAGGGCACCGCTGTTCGTCCGAAGTGACAAAACGGCTTAGACAGCTCAGGGCGTAAACTTATGACTAGGGGGCGGGTTTTAATGAAATGTCTTTTTTTTTCTTTTTACTTAAGAACAATGCCGTTTAGTAGAGAAATTCATTTTATATGACAAAAGGAAATGACCCATTTTTATAGGTCATTATTTTGAATTTTTGGTCAATTTCGACTAGTAAGTCATTTTTTACCTTTTCCCGTCATTTTTAATGCATTTTTGCTGATTTCGTCGATTTTTGTCATTTTTAATAGAACTTAAAATAATATTTACAGATGCAACAAATGTTCACAGAATTACTCAGTAGCCTATTCGATTTGTTCGCTCAAAAATTGTTTTGACAGCCTTGCGAGTACATAATTCTTGTGACATATCAGCGCCGATTTGGGGATAACTAAGACAGAGATTTCCTGGTAAAGAATAGTCCAAACCAAAAGTTTGCAAGTTGAGTTCACTAGAATGGAAGAAGCCTCTATTACATCAGTAACCTATCCAACAGTTTTTGTTCATCCGAACTGGCTTTTTTAGCACATTTTTTACGTCATTTTTCTTTCATTTTAGGGCATTATTATAGCATTTTAAGAGCATTCTATTGATGATATTTGTCAATGTTCTAGGTCATCAACATCCGCCCCCTACTTCTGACACTGCTGTTAGGGGCGGATCCAGCCGATCGTTTTGGTGGGGGCAGTCATGGATTTTTGTTAAATAATAATGATTTATTGTATATTATTTTTGTAGGGTATATATGATACTATATAATATTATTGTATGGGGGCGGGGGAGGGGCAAAGGCGAATAGGCGTGGCGTGGAGGGGGGATGGGGATGGCGTGGGAAGTGAGAAGAGCGGCACCACGTGTTGGCAGAGTTTCAGACGAACGCCCATCTGGTCTCCTCATTCCTCGCTGGATCGTGCAGCAGTTCTTTACATAGGCGTGCGCTAACGGTGGGACAGGGGGCCGTGCTCTCCCCCTCTGAAAAATTTGGAAGGAGCTCCGAATCCTTACGTGATAAAAACATTTCATTTCCGTAAATATACCAAGTCTCGCATAAAACTGGCTTACGAAATGTAGGTAGATATTGGTTTATTATAGAAAAATATATAGATACATTGTAAATTTAGTGATGTGAAAAGGATGGGTTCATTTGACCACTGACATGTTGTTACCGTATCTGTAAGTTTAAATATTATTTTCTAGGGATATAAGTTTTTAAAAATGTCAGCCTTTTAAGTAGTTGCAAACGTGTACACTTGGTGTGCTGTAAGCATTAATTCAGCGGCTAAAAAATCCAAATTTCATCTAGCTAAAAATGTCGAAAAAAATAAAGAAATCGTCCCGAAAATGCGGCCAAGTCGTGGTCGATCCCTTTTTCAAAACCCAAAAGTACATTTCAAGAATTAAAAAAAAATATCTGGAAATCGCTTTGTGCGTAAAATATGAGACGTGTAAATAAACTTAAAAGGAAAAGTGGGGGTCCAAAAATGAAGCCTCTCCCTCTTGCTTTAGGCTACACACTCCAAAGGTTATTTAATAGAAATTTCCGGCATTTGTACATAAGTATGTATCAATTTTTTAAAATTTTTTATCAAATTCCTATTTTTTTTTAATACAAAAATTGCTAATAACACGAAAAAGCATGTGCAGTTAATGCTTTTTGCTCTGCGCGTCGGCGCCAAATGCAACGGGGACTCCCCCGCTTCCGTGGGCGGTGAAACCAGAGCTTCCGTAGACCTTATCACGGAGTAATTATCAACCACTGAATATTTACGCGTATTTGGAGGGAATGAGGCCGTTCAGATTGACTGCAACCTGTTACAGCTTACCAACGGGGATCGTTGACGAGGGGAACTTTCTTTACCCCAAAATAAAGACAGGGCTGATTAGAACTTACAAATAGCGTCAAAGCAAAACAAGAATCCACAGAAGTAGCAAATTCATATTGCAACATAACAACCAGTTATCAGCAATTTGCCATCAATGCTTGTGGACAATTTTCCTAGCACACCATAACAGCTTTTTACATAATATTGAAAATAGTGTAAAATCAATATTGGAGTTTATTTTTCCTCTAGTGAAATAAATTAATTAATAGACATAAATACTGAGCAAGCCAGGGCAGGCAAAAATTAGATATTAGTATTTTAAAATATATTATTATTAGTTTACAAGAGAGAGTTTTGAGTGGGTTGCAATACGTAACAGCCCAAAACATTGAATTGAAATTTCAATTAAAAAAAAAAAAAGGTGATGTTGCATTGCACATATGATGCACTCCGTTCAAAATATTGTTCACACTTGCATACCACTATCCATGTTTGATCACATCGATGACAACAGTTTTGGGAGCCCCCTCATAAACTTTCTTAAGATAAAGATACCCAGCATAGTGCCTGCTCTGGACGCTACCCTAATTTAGATAACTTTGAAAAGCAATATTTCTCTCGCATACATGTTTGAGAAAAATATTAATTGCTTCTCTTATGCAATAATTCATATACTACTGAACGTAGGTGCATTTACCATTTCAGAAGCGACTCAGAGGCACTACCGAGAAAGACGTGAAAAAACATGCCATAATGACACCATGGTGACGGGCCTTGAGAGGCAGCTCTGTAAAAACTGCAGTATACCAACACACACGTTGAGACAGCCAAACAAAAGCATTCAATGACCATGTCGATGTTTGTGCCTGAAAAAGAACATTTGTGGCACACATTGCTTTTCTTATTTAATCAAAAGAAAAAGGCTGTGAAAAGTCATCATTTGCTGGTAGAAACGTGGTGAACACACTCCACCGACTAGAACATCTGAGACATGGTTTCGACTATGGTGGATATAATCTTATTTTCACCATGGTTTTGACAATTTAAACATGACGATTTCAATGTGAAAGACCGCGCACTCTGGTAGACCACAAAAGTGCGAAGACAAGCAATTGTAGGCGTTAATGGATGATGACCCAACTCAAAATCAACAGCAAATGGCATAAGCATTAAATGTGTCAGCAGACGTTTAAGAGCAATGGGGAAGATCAATAAACTCTATGCACAATAAAGCGCCGTCTCACACAGTAAAACTAGTGAAAGAGACCTTGAAAACGCTTGGATGGAACATTGTTCCACATTCGCCATACTCCCTCGACTTGGCGCCATCTGACTAGCACCTCTTCGCATCAGTGAGGCATGCGCTTGCAGAGTAGCACTTCAGCAATTTCATGGAAGTTGGAAAAGGGCTCAACAAATGATTTGCTGCAAAAGACAAGTAGTTTTTCTGGCATGGTATTCATAACTTACCTTAAAGATGGGCAAAATGTGTAGAACCCGATAGCCAATATTTTGAATGAACAAAAAATGAATTTCCCTTGAAAATGACGCGTTTTCTTTACCACAAAAACTGGCAAAAACGAATTTATAGAACTGGTGTTAAAATATTTGTTACTTTTTGATTGTGTTAGACGTGGGGTCGATGAAACAAGCAAGCATGTGGTTGAAATTACTTTTGCTTCACATACATCTACTTGTCCTTGATTCTGAGTTTGCTCTATGATTAAAAACAAAGTGAATGTAATAATAAAATATGAAAAAGAATTCATGTAGAAATATAAGTACTATTAATACCTTCCTCCGCCCTCAAAATTGTATTACACATATAAAATTAACCATTACAAAATTTGCAACTGATGCATATTGTAATGTTGGAATAATACACAGTAGAAGTTTCTTTTGATGCACAGCACCGATAACCAGGATTTTTATTTAATGAAGGTTTCAGCTTCAAAATGCTATTCTGCCTAGGAAAAATTTCAAATGTATTTTCCAAGGCTTGAATTGTCCCCTACAGGCAGTTTTAGCCTTGCGTGGTGAAATAGGCACTTTTTAAAAGTACGTGCTCTATAACTGTTTCCTTGATATCAAGTAATGAAAAATATATATTTGAAAAAATGAATTGTTAACATTTTAAAAATGAGTCAACAAGGAATTGCTGAAAAATACAGTCTACTTGTAATTCTTCCACCATCTTCAGGGTTAATGTCGTAAAAATCCTTAGACCTTCACAAGGTCTCAGCAAGACAATAACATGTTAGCAACTGAGCCTGGGATGAGGCACTTCTGAACAACAAGTCTCTGTAGTCTGGCAAAAGAAATGTAAGCCTTTAATTTCATTTCTAACTGGATGGGTGGCACAAGAAGTGTGGGAGACATTGTGAATACAGAATCCTCCTTGTGAGAGAAGAGCTTTTCCACATATCTATGATAATCCTATAATGACTCACCAATGATCAGCATCATACAGTGAAAATGACACTGAAATGTAACCCCACTCCTTCCTTTGATGGTAGTCAGGCAAAATTATTACATATTGGACAAAGCTGCCAAGCTAAGAATTTGGCAAACTATTAGTAAATGAAATCTCCTGAAGTGTGTGTACGATATCTTACTTGTTTCAAAGTAATAAAAAAAGGTGGAGGGGGCAAGGGAAAGAAATACCATCTTCGATGGAAGCAATTTCTAAAGTAATATTCAATGTACATTTTTCTTCACAAAGAATGTTTTACAAAATAAACATAAAAAGAAGTGATAGTTGCATCTCACAGGACAACCATGGATTTGAAGTAGTTTCTCTACTATGAAATGACTCCACACTCGCTCTACTTCACCTTTGGTCTGGAGTTCAGGAAAATTTGGTAAGATCCTTAACTCTACTCCCTAGATCAAAATGGACCGCTTAAATTGTATCATAAACCGCACTTGGCGTAAAAAAACTGTGTCCAAATGAAATTCAGAGAGCTTTAGAACTCCAATGTCTTTTAATAATACCTAAATGTACAAATCAGGAAGGCTGAAGAAAATTAAAAATGCAAACAGGCACTATAAACATTTTCATCTTGGATAAAACGTTCTACATTCAAATGCCTTATTTCACACAACGTCCCGTCTCTTCATTATATACAATACAGAGTGTAAGATAAATTATTTACTACAATGAGAAAACAACAAATACCCAATAATGCACTTGACTCATTGTTTGCTTTGTTGTTTTTGTGGCACCCAGGCTTCAATTTTTGGCCTTGTAGTACTGTATGGCACATAGGCACCCTCAGTTCCAGATTTATTCTCTATATGATCAGCCATCCATGGGTATTTCACACGGGATGGGTCCTAAAAACAACACCAAAACTATGCTATTGACATTTTCACAAGTAATCCATCAAAACAATGATCTCATTTCAAAAAACATTGTAACATCGTGCTGTCAGATAAGTGACTTTTGTAAGAAAGTATTTAAAAATTACATGTAATACGTGGGGTAAAAAGAAATTATGTTTTTCTTAAACCTTTAAATTAAATTTGAAATTTGCTGATTTCTTCTTACACAGAGCAGAAAGAGACATTTGGTTCTGAAAATATTGCATGCATTTCCTACAGTGAAAACCATGCTAAATGGAAGATGTTAAATGTTGTACTATAAACATTTATGGCAATATTAAACCATTGCATAAGGTCTACATTCAAAGAGCTCATCTTAAATTTGAAGATAAAAAAATAACAACTTTTAACAAAATATCTGAAAAGTGGGAACGGCAAAGAATTGTACATAATTTTCTGCAATTATGCATCATTCCTTTAGCAAATACTCACTTTTTTGAATCTTCTAATCCTGGTTAAAGATTTTACTTTCTCTAATTTTCAATATTAACAAGTAATAATTTAAGACCTTGCGCAGAAATCATGATAATCCACAAAATGAGTTTATTTTCACTTTTTGCATTTAAAGAAGTATTCAACTTGACCTTTCTTCTGATGCAAGTAGTCCATGAATATTTTAAGAAATAGAAGTATGATCAATTTTTAATTCTATATCAAATATCTTTTAAGTAAATAATAACAACTATCATTACAGAGAGATTACTATAAGAAGGGACCACTTTGACAGCAACTGCTTGGCCACTGCTGAAAATATAACTGCAAGTTACATCCATGCATTCATTTTGTCAGTGCATTTGTTTACAGTTAAATGGCTTCATCGCTATCTCTTGCAATGTCATCACCTTGCATAGCATTTGTTTGTTTGCCGACCTGCCAAAGTCATCCTTTCTTAGTGTAACTCTTAGTGTAATTCCTCTATACCATGGTGGAGGCTCAAAAAAGCAGGATTGTGGGTTATCATCATTTACTCCCAAGGTCTTCAATCAATAAAAACATTTTGGTGAGTCCACTCAAAGCTATTATACTACTCTTTTACCCATACCTTGTGGGGAGGAAGATCAGTTTTATAGTGCAACCAACCAAACCATTCTGCTGGTACCTGACTGCCATCATAATTAAGACCCACTTGATCGGCATATTCAACCCACCTATTGCGACCTGTAACAATCAAATCCAAGAATCAGTCCTGGTTTATCCAAGTAGCACACACTAAGGACCTTGCCCTTTTTGGGGCCTCATGCTTTCTAGGCACAGAATTTAAAACTGTTACCAGTGAAGAAGAAAGTGTTTCACACAAGAACAACCTGATTGCCTTGCTAGCTCAAAAGAAGAAAAGTGAACACGTACGTAGACGCAGCAATAATTGTTGATGAAATAAAGAAAGAGAAACAATATTTGCAAAATTTGCGAATTTATAATCCAGAAACGGGTTAAAATTCTGTCACACACCACACGTTTAACCCTCAACGTGCACACTGGGTTCCAGTGGACCCCAGCTGATATGAATGTATTTACCATTTCAATTCTTTTGAAATGAGATCTATAAGTCCTGTGTAAATTGAGTTGGTACTATTGTATAATGGAAACTGTGGAGTTTCCTTCCGTTTGATGCCATCCATTGTTTAGAGGAGGCGATTGTTGAAGAAAAGTGCAGTGGGGGGTACAAAAGCCTCCTGTGTGCATGATTTGTGGGTAATATTTCCAGTCAAATAATGAAGTAGATATATGATAGGCGCTGACTGAGAGTGATGAGGAGGTAGAAGATATTTTTGGCAATGATTCAGATATAGATCCAGATTTCGTCACACTGACACAGAAAGTGCATTTAGTAGATAGCTATATGTGATGAGCACAAGGCAGTTTTGTGTGTATAAATTGTAAATAGTTTTTTTGTCACTGTAAGTCTCTCATCTTTGCAGAAGTTTGTCAAATGTTGCAACAGTTTCAAAATGTACATATCTGGTTAAAAGTGATATTAAAATGTAAATAAGCAAGGCGTTTTCCTTTTTGAAATTGATTCGCGTTAAAAATTATGCCTTTTTTTTTCAGAAAGATACTATAAATGATTGAATAATAAGAAAAAACCATATCCAAGTTTAATAACTAACAGGTGTGGGCATATATCGTCAAAATAATTTTGGAGTTCCCCAAACTCCAGAGTGCACTTTATAGGTAAATAAAATAAGTGTGCACTGCAGGGTTAACTATGTCTTGAAAAAATTAGAAAAATTAATAGAAGGGGCCCCACATGATAAAAACGCTACAGGTCCCGCAGGTCATTAAACCGAAGAATTAATTTTCTTGAATTACAAAGAATTTATATTAAAAAAACAATAAAAATTTTATTGTATTACACCCAAAGTCTTTGGAATATTACGGGGACAAAGGTTTCCAATTGCAAGGCTCATACAACACAGTAATGTAAATAGTAATGTAGAATAGGAAACAAGAACAAATCAATGTCAATTAACACACTGACTGCCATTAGGTTGGTAGCAGACTTGACTGAAAACCCTCTGAGAAACCGTGATGCCGCCAACAAATTCAGTGCACATAGAAATCCTAGGAACTATATTTTGTGATATCAAGGTTAAGATGGCTCAGTCATTTATACCGGACTGATGATATGGACCCTCGTAGAAAGTTACCCTTCGATAGACATGATGGTGTAAAGAGAAGAAGTTAGAAGGAGAGGTAGACAGGGACAAGATGGATTGTGTGGAGGAAGGCATTTGAGTGGCTGGGGTGACAGCTTGGAGAAGGAAAGTGAGGGAGGAGAAGGGAATGGAAGAAAGCGGTTAATTTCATTTATTTGGTCAAAAAACAGTAAAATCTGTAAATGACGTATGGAGGAGAAGATTATCTGCACACGTTTTCTTGAGTACCAGAATCCCAACCTAACATTTTAATGATACATAGCTGAAAGATGAATGAACGTTAAAACTATAATAATAATAATAATAATAATAATAAATAATAATAATAATAATAATAATCATTATAATAATAATAATAATCATTATAATAATAATAATAATAAAATTTTTTAAAAAAGCACGAGATTAGTAACATTTGAAAAACTAGACTTTTCGTTCCCAAGTTAAAGAAAAACTATTTGCTACAATAAACGACTACAGATTTGATTTTTCTGCATTGCTAACAATATAGTAACTCACACTCAGCTCTCCTCCTACCACTACAAACAAAATGAGAGCTCAATAAAACGTGCGCATAGTGAAGCTACATTTATGTTCAGAAGCAAAACAAGAGGCCATCGCAGCATTTACTCAATGGATCAGGGAAACTGGACAAAAACCTGTTCAAGATGGGGTCATTGTCCTGGAAGCTGAAGTACATTATTTTCCCAGGCACATTAAGTCTTATTTTAAAAATTATACAATACAAATATAAACGAATACATTATATATCATTGTTTTGTTAAAATAAGCATTATTTTTCTTTTTGATGTATAGTCTCTTCTCGGTATAGTATCTAATTGTATTGAAACAGTTATACAGCAGAAAAGATTTTATTTCTAACTTAAATTTGTGTACTGACTTTAATTGTTGAATGTCATCTGGCAATGTGTTATAAAGTACATGTATTGTATGTGAATTTCTTGTAATGAGCTAATAATACTGACACTTGATGAACATGATTTCTACGGCGTGTGTTGTAATTATAAATATCAGAGGTGCATGAAAGTATGTTCCCACCATTCAGTAAGTCAATTTTGACAAATATTACAGATTTGTAAATAAATAGGCAAGGTAATGGTAAGATTCCGAGCTCAATTAAAGGAGGCTTGTAGGGATCACGTGGATTGCATTTTTTCATTACTCGAATAATTTTCTCTTGCAATCTAAAGGTTTGGGTACTACAGAATGAGCTTCCCCAGAATATTATGCCATATCTCAGGTGGAAATGTACATTAGCAAAATACACACAACAGGCTGCATGAAAGCTGACAAAATTTGAAAGAATTCTGAATGCGTAACATAATGAATTTAATTTAGTGTTTAATTCTGATATATGTACATTCCATTTGAGGTTTGACTGAATTGAGAGACCTAGAAATTTTGTTACTTTAACATCAGGCAAATGCATATTGTTCGGTGGTTAAGGCAGTCATGGCCTGATGCAGGCCGTAGAATCTGAAAAGAAGATATTTCGTGACACCAAATTACTATAGTGATTCATAATCTCTCTGGGTGAAACAAAAGATATCTGAAGTGTGGCATGTAGTTTGTCTGTCAATGTCGTAACTGTACCTCAAATAACTTTTATTCCCCACAGAAAATTTAATCACAGTTTTTGCTCCTGGGAGAAATCAATACACCACATAACGGTGACACTCAATGTGTTAAGTACTCTCGTACATTGGATGATTTGATTTTTTATGTGTATACAAACAATAGCATTCTTTCTTAAAATAAAATATACAAAAGAAATATTATAAAGACCAAGAAACTATGAAATATGGTAACTAAATAAGATTTTCTCCTCCTTCAGCCTTTGTTCCTTTACAGACATGAAAGGTTATTAACAGAATAACAATATTTGATTTCACACATAATATTTATGTTATTTGAATAAGTAAGCTTTACAACTAACCAATTATTAACTATGCAGATTGCTCTTGGACATTATTCACCACATACAGCAACAAATATCAAATTATTCATTCTTAGGCGAGCATTAAACTAATTTAGCAATTCAAATTCTTTTCACTAATTAGATATTATGTATAACAGATACATATACAACAGAATCATTAATATAATTAACCTATAATAACTTAAGTTTTAAATGATTGAATCATAAATTTAGGAAATCATTACTGAGAAGAAAATAAGTGTACTAACTACTCAAAAATTTAAAAGGAATTTTGTTCTTCTACAAATTTTCTTAGTATTATCACATGGTGTTTACCAAATTTGTGATTCAGTTTTAAAAGACACAAACAGAACAAAATACACCAATATTTGTATTAATTACCTGGTGTAGCGCTATATAGAAAAAATACCCACAAGTATGCAGTTTAATTCGAATTTAAATGTCAAATCTAAGGGAAAAGTACGATCCTTTTTTTAGTTTCAAATTACAATTTTTGAATGTAACAAAAAAATTTCACATCACTGTGTAATGATTACAATAAATTAACTTTTCTCAAACACTACATTAAAAAATTAATTCTACATGTGACGAACAGTGACGTGTAGAAGTGCGACAGAAACAAAGAAAAGTGACAATAAAATGAAGACCAATCATAATAGTACTAACACATGACATCCGTGTCATATAAACGACTTAAAATCTTATGAGAAGAACAAGATGAAAACATTAAGCCCTTTTGAAACAATACAATATCGTGATTATGACTACTTACCATAAAAGTACATCTTATTTTCAAAGTACTTATTTCCATATTTATCCTCTCCAATAAGAGTACCTACTTTAGCATCATCCATTCTGAAACATTGCATTTGAATATTGTTAAATTGTAAGCCATGAAAAAAAGCAATAGTATTAAAATAAAGTTAACTTCCAGAGATTCTAATTCTTTTTCAATAATACACTTGAAAAATTTATAATATAGTTATTGATTGCAACCCACAATCGAACAAAGTACTAGATACACTGAGTATCACAATTTTGCATACAAACGAACATTACAGATAACTGCAAGAATTTTTGAACATTTTCAACATCAGAATTTACATATTTTTCAACACTTAACCTAATTGTTGAATAACTAAAAAAATATTCACCTAAAAAGCTTATAAAATGTGCCTGTAACACCGCCATTAGTTTTTAGTATTTCAAATAGTCGTGCAACTTTGTCCAAAGCCAGAAGTTTAGCCATTTCACTGAATATCGAAGTCTTGCGAGCAGTTCACGTTCACGAAAAACCCAGCGGACGGACCAGCTGGGGCAAGATGAGCACGACCGACAAGGCTCAGTACGTGCATCAAGCACTCTCTCTCCGTCAACACACGAACTCTTGACCAGGGCTTCCTTGTGATTTACACTTTCTCGTCTAGATAGAAGTAGCATCTGTAATTGGGAGCAAAACAAGTATGCTTGACTAGTTGTAGTTAGGGTAGATAGCAACAGAGTGCGTGGGTTGCCACTTGCAAAGCATGTCTGCCAATAGAGGCTTGGATAAACCGAATTGTGACGAGAGCGAATATTGTGCAAAATTAATCCTGTGCATTTAGATAGCTGCTTGAAGTGAACGTGCGTGAACGTAGAGTTGGTAAGTCATAGGAACAGTATGATGTGTTTGTGTGCACAATGTTGAATTATTTGATTTGGTGTTGTGGCCAAATCAGATGTTAAGGAGCTGGGGATCGTGTATCCAGGAAGTGGGATAAAAATAGTTTCTTTTAGATAAATGGAATGAGGAAGTATTAATCGGAATGCGTTGAATAATTGAATCCCTATAAAATGGTTCGTTATTGTGCTTTATTTTTATTCACAATAATTTAATGACATTTTATATGAAAATTATGTCACATCTTATCATTTTAAAACCTTTCCCAGCCGCGTTTCTTTCTAAGGCGGCAATAAATATTTAGTTTCGACCTTTGTCCCCAATAAACGTTTAAATGTATAATGTTCAAATATATAATGTTTAAATGTTAACAGTCTTCGAATCGGGGGCACTACGACTTGAGTAATAGCGCGCTAGATGTCTCCCTAGTAGAGGCAGACAGAAATACTTGCAAAAATTATATTTTATACATTCAAACTGCTATGAACAAGCGCGATATTTTTACGTGAGCATTTGCAAATCCAATATAAGTACTGCCGTCAATATCCCAAGTTCGATAACTTGTAAGTTTTCGAAAACCATGACAATCGGCGTGAAATAAGAATTTTTCAATCTTAAAAAAAAAAACTCATTTCTGACTTTGATAAAGCTTCTTCTAAAATATTTCTCTTTATTTATGAAATTCTCTGAAAAATATCTCGTAGCCTAATCATTTGGACGTTCTCTCAATTATAACAAGTTCTTGGCAACCGAATTTTGACCCAGCAATTGATGCCGACTTTACAATCGTCTGTGTCATTATTTCATCTCATCTACTCATGCAAATAGAATTTTCAGTGTCAAAATACCAATGTACGAAATACATTCCATTCCATAAATATATTTCACCATACATAAATCTATTATAATATATTATAATGCTGAAAATCGAAACTGCCTTTAAATTGGGGAATTTGAATTTTACTAAACCGAGTCTTTTATCCAAAATTCCAAGTCTCCGAACTTCTCCATATATTGAATTGAATTTGCCTTATTTTACGTGGCGAGACTCAGGCCATGAGGCCTGCTCTACCGACTGACCACGCAAATTCCGCTACGCTCCTTTCACCAACCATGGGAGAAAGAAGGTATTACTTGGGCGACGAAACAGGCGATTTGAATTTAGCTCAGAGGCGTCATTTAGGCTTGAGGATCTATTACATGCAGTAAATCTACTAACATGGGACAGCTTGTGTTTTCTTTTGTAAGTATTTATTTCCAACTGATTTTTCTGTGCGTTAAAATGTTGATCTATTTCCAGTGTCTACTCTATTTCCTAGCGGATAATTTAGTTTCAGCAGCACTGTGCGTAAACTTGAATTTTAAGAAAGTGAATCGATTATCCAAAATCCCAATTCCCTGAACTCCATGTTTTGATCCTGCTTGTGGTTTCTTTTGTAAGTCTTTATTTCCAATTGATTTTCATGTGTGTTAGATTTTCAATCTATTTCTTGTGTCTACTGTTCTTCCTTGAGGATACTTTAATTTCAGAAGCACTGCTTTTTACATTTAATATTTCCGGCATTGTCTGAAAAGGGATCACATTAGTTTTAGATATTTTCGTACGCACGGAACCTATTTAATATATTAAATGGTGTTAAGATAAAGATTGGTTAGACATTGTCAAACAATGAACATTGTTTTGTAGCTTGCCCAGCTTTTGGATGTAACTCTGATACGGATCCATTTTTAAACGATATATTTTTAGTGACTGTCATATTAATCGCCTGAAATTAGTGCTAAGCAATAATTTCTAGGATGAAACATTTCTAACAAGGGATGTTCACGAAAGCTTCAAAAATTCAATACGCCGTTTTTTATCCAGCCACTTCCTCACACTACATTAAAGCGTGGTAACTCATTTTAATTTTTTAATTACTACACCTACAAAAGTGACCATATCCCGTAGAGTGGATCAACCATACTTCTTTAGGTAAGGTAAAAAAATACGCAGTCCTAGAAATAATCCCAAGGAGGGCTAGTGCAAATGATATATTAATTTACTCGTATAGTTGTTCATAGTCCTTTTTGCGCAACTCCATTATAAAGAGTGTTTTGTTTACATTTGAAGTAGAATAATAACCATAGTAATCCATCATTCAGGGGAGGATGCAAATGTTAAAAGTTGTCCGAGGGGGGATGGCTAGAAAAAGTAACATGCTGTGGATGGGCTGACATCACACGGATGGACTGACATCACATTGCTCCCCTTTGAACCGCGTCTGTTTCAGTGCGAGAATGGGCAAGAAGAGGAGTAACATATTGAGCTGTTATGGGGGACATATGATCCTAATCTTATGACGGCGGATCCCTTAGAACCGTCCCTGTTATGGCATGTGGTTTGGCTGACGTCACACTCCTTGCCCTTTGAACTGCACCGTTTCGGCGCGAAAATGGGCCGCGAGCAGGGCAGCGAGTCGGAGCCGTCATCGGGAACATTTGATACGAATTCCATAACGTCACATCTCACCCCTGGAACCGACTCAGTTTTAACTTGAGGATGAGCTGACCTCACATGCCTCTCATTTGAACTGTTCGCTTCAGCGCAAGAAGGGTTAACGAGAAAAGCAACATACTAGAGCCTTTATTGGGGACGTATGATTCTAATCCAACGACGTCTTCTCCGTCCCCTTGAAACGGAAACCGAGCAGAGTAGTGGGCTGGAGCCGTCATCGGGGACGTATGATCATAATCCCATGACGTCACATCCCTCCCCTTGGAACCAACCCTTTTATAACACGAGAATGGACTGACGTCACATCCCTCACCTTTGAACAGGCGCAGTTTCACCATGACGATGGACTGACGTCCCAGCCCTTCTGTTTCAGCGTGAACCCCCACTGTTTCAGCGTGAGAATGGTGTGGCGTCATACGGGTGTCACAGACGAGAGTGGGTTGTAATAACAGCAGGTTTATTCACAATTTAGACCGTAGTCACAAATAACCAATGCAGTTAACTAACTAAATAGACTAAAATAACTAACAATAACAGTTAACTAACTAAATAGACCCCACTGCTAGGAGAGATACATACAACGGCTACCACACCGCAACATACTACCAAATGTTTCGCCGTGCGTAGTACCGCCTGCCCTGAGACCGACTACATGTCTCACTAGTCACAACAATAACTGCCGGCTTCTTGCGTCGCGCGCACGTTCGCACCTCTTTCCGACGACCAACGTTGCTGCTGCCAGGATCACTACAAGAAGAACGAGCTATTGTTCTCGCGGCCCTTAAATAGCCCTCGCGACGCTGACCGCCGCCACCATTGCCTCCGCTCTAACGCCCGCACAACCTGTCGGCAAAACCCCGTGCATCATAGCTTCTGCCTTTGTCTACGCATCCGGTGCACCACGCGCCACGTGCCCACACTGTTTTAGCGACACGACACTACAATGGGCAACGAGCAGAGCAGCGGTGTGGCGCCGTCGCCGGGGGAGGCGGCGGAGGCGGCGGCGGAGGCGGCAGTGGAGGCGGCGGCGGCGGAGGCTGCTGCGCGGCAGCTGAGCGACGGCGCGCGCGCGCTGGGCGAGTGGGCGCGGCCGCTGGCTGAGCGCGTGCTGCGCACGCAGCGGCGACTCGACAGCCTCGAGGCCACCGTGGCCGCCATGGCGGTGTTCGGCGCCGACGGCGACCAGGTGCGTACTGTCGGCGGCGATGGTGTAACGGTTAGCGCATCGGACTGTTATACCCAAGTTTGCGGGTTCGAACCCCATCGAAGCCATGGATTTTTAAGGGCGAAAAAAATCCTTCGTACGCCTTTCTTCGGTGGGGAAATGAAGCCGGCTGTTCCATGTTGGTAGACTTACTGCATGTAAAAGATCCTCAAGTCTAAATGACGCCTCTGAGCTAAATTCAAATCGACTGTTTCGTCGCCCAAGTAATACCTTCTTTCTCCCATGGTTGGTGAAAGGAGCGTAGCGGAATTTGTGTGGTCAGACGGAAGAGCAGGCCTCATGGCCTGAGTCTCGCCACGTAAAGTAAGGCAAATTCAATTCAATACTATTCTGCCTTGATTATCAGTTCTCGATGGTCCAGTGCTGCTTTTATGTGAAATATGAAATTCTGCATTGCGAAGGAATTAGGGTCAATATTTATAGACAGACAAATTTTGTACAGAACGAATGAAATTTACGTGGCGAGACCCAGGCCATCAGACCTGCTCTTTCGTCTGACCACGCAAAGATCGGGCGACAAAAGAGACGATTTAAATTTAGCTCAGAGGCTTCTTTTAGGCTTGAGAATATTTTACACGTAGTAAATCTACAGCATGGGATGGCTGGTTTTACTTTCCTCGCGAAAGAAGGATTACGAAGAAATTTTACTTCCTTAAAAATGCACGGCTACTATCGGGTTTAACCCCGCAAACTTGAATGTAACAACCCGATACTCTAACCATTATATACACTAAATTCTTAGCTGGAATCGATCAGACAAAAATTCCGGTTTAGTAGGGTTTTTGTTTTTTGTACGGTTGTCCATTTTATGACACTTATATGATTGATATTTCCCTCCTGTAACTCGTAAATTACAATAATCAATTATAATTAACATTAATATTAACGTATTTGTTTTTTATTAATGGATGGAAATCATCAATAAATGAATATTAAAAATTTTCTATTGACTTCTGAGTTTCTCTTGCTTCTCTAAATTTGGCCTTTTCATCTAAAGTTAGAATTTTATGTTTTGTTCGATCATTGTTAAACTGTTTCTGATACAAAAAAATACACCGTACCTCACGGCCTAATGACTGCTTTCTGATTGAACGCAAAATGCATAATAGCATGGAGTACTATGAATTTCTGATATCCTTGAGCAGAGGTCTGGCAGAGGGGTGTTGACGCGGGCAGGGAGATGCGTTGTCTTCGCGTTTGTTCTATCGAACACGAGACGGGGAGGAGATGATGGTGCATGTGGCATGGCCATCAAAATAACACGCATATCTGGCTTAAAGGGCTGTATTACCTGCCATTTCGGCTGGAGAGGCACCCTTGAGCAGCGTAGCCGCACACGTGAGTCGGGGCAGAGTGACGTGCAGCTAAATACTTGAGAGAGAGAGAGAGAGAGAGAGAGAGAGAGAGGAGAGAGGGAAGGAGAGGGAGAGAGAGAGAAGGAGGGAGAGAGAAGGAGAGGGAGAGAGAGAGAAAGAGAGAGAGAAGGAGGGAGAGATAGATAGATAGATAGATAGATAGAGAGAGAGAGAGAGAGAGAGAGAGAGAGAGAGAGAGAGAGAGAGAGAGAGAGAGAGAGAGAGAGGGGCTCGCGTCTCAAGGGTGGTGCCTTATATGAGCGCGGTCTGCGACCCAGAATGCAGGGGTCTGTCTTAACTGTTTCAGCAACCAGAGGCCCCACTGCACGAAATGCACTGCACATGCACATGAAAAACCGTTTCGTTTCCGCGTTGAACAGACTCAGTTTTATGCTGTGTAAAATACCATTTAACTTCACGTGCCGGAGAAATTTTCTGATTAAGGCAGGTTTCCGGCTTGTACAGGTTCCGATTTAGACTGATTTTACTGAAACACCGAAGCCACGCTCATGATATTTTTGAGAAATTCGTGTCATGTTACGGTGGTGCGAGTGATGCTTCTTTAAAGAGATGGAGTCTGCAGAGCCTTATCCTTCTTTGCCGTAGGCGCTGAAGCGTCTGGAGACCCGCGTGGCGGCGCTGGAGGCGGCCGTGGAGCGTGCGCTCGCCGCCATGTTTCCGCGGGTGGAGACCCTGCTGGCGCATCTGGAGTTCCTCGCGCTGCCGCTGGGCGGCGCTGCCTCCCGCACGTCCGCAGCCACCGCCGCAAGGACCCAGATCCCGCAGTCCTCCACTCAATGTATGTGACCAGGTTCTTGACACGAAAATAAACGGATTTCTCGCGATACCGAGAGGTTCAATTAGTTTCATTAACGTTGGTAGATCGCGTCACCAGCGCCGAGTTTGTTCACGTGATGTCTGATGTCACTCGGGGGCATCCCGAGACTGGAAACTTTCAAGAATGATACGACTAATTTATGATGTTTCGAAAATCCAGCCAATTTATTTATTTATTTATTTATTTACGTCAAAAAAACAGTTAAAAACTGCGTATGACGGGCTATGGGGAAAGTGAATTGTGTGCACATTTTCAAAATTCTGTGATCCCTACACTAAATCATATACTACTTAAGTTTTGAATTTTGAAAGGGAGAAAAAAAACAAAAAAACTCCCATGTAATAAAATCTATTTTGAAGGATAAATAAGCAATAAATTTTGAATTTTGAAAGGGAGAAAAAAACAAACAAAAAAAACTCCCATGTAATAAAATCTATTTTCAAGGATAAATAAGCAATAAATTTTGGCTCTTATTACTTCCTGCCGCGACGTGGAAACGATAATTTGAATAATTGTATTTCCCACTGAATTCTAGAAGACGTGCACAGAAAACGAAGTTACATTTATGTCCAGAAGCAAAACAAGGGGCCATCTCAGCATTTGCTCAATGGATCAGGGAAACTGGACGAAAAACCTGATCGAGATGGGGGTCATTGACCCGGAAGCTGTGTTACAATAGTTGTTACAGGTTGTTTATACTCATTTATACAGTCCAAATGGTAATTAATGCATTATGTACCATTGTTAAAATTAATGTTACTTTTCTTGTGATGCTCAGTATAGTCTCTAATTGTATAGAAACAGTTATGCAGCAGAAACGATTTCACTTGGGATTTAAACTTTTCTATTGAATTTAATCGTTTAATGTCATCTGGCAAAGTGTTGTGAAATAATGTACATGTATTGTATGTGAATTTTTTGTAATGAGCTGTTGATACTGTCACCTGATGAATATGATTTCTACGTCGAGTGTTATAGTAATAGACTTCGGCATTTTCTGAAAATATGTTCCCGCCCTTAAGCAAGTCATTTTTTAGGGCGGGAATATATTGCGGGCGGTGTTATATGCGTCGAGTGTTATAGTAATAGACTTCGGCATTTTTCTGAAATATATTCCCGCCCTTAAGCAAGTCATTTTAGGGCGGGAATATATACAATTGCGGCAAATAATCGAATCCTGTCTGCAATGTTTTTGTTTGCTGCAAGTTGTTATTCAAATCCTTTTAGTCTGGCGTTTCTGGCGTTCCCCTTGCATGCATATGCCATATTTTGCACACATTCAAGTTGACGTGTTTACCATTTTTATTTATTTGAACGATCACCGATTTTCAATGACTTATCATCATAAGAATATTTTAGATTATAATTCAGGCATTGGTTCATATTTTTCCTTATTATTCTTGGTAATTATTCTGGAATTGATTATAATTTTATAGAGAATTATTATTGTGTGAAATGAATATAACTTCAAAGTCTCATAGATCTCAAAGCTCTCACCACCATTAGAGCTGCATTCAAAACATATTGAGTGGTTTGGTTACAAAGAACGATAATCTGACTATTGCCACGCTCTTGGTTCATCAAACAACCTGCGTTTTTATGTCTGTTTTGTTGTACGTAAACAATAATTTTGCAGAAAATGTACATCTTCAGCTTTGTAGTACAATGATCTCAAAATTTTGAAAATAAAATCTGTTTATGGTTAAATTTTTATCCCCATGTTTCTCGTGATACATATATATATATATATATATATATATATATATATATATATATATATATATATATATATATATACACGTGATATCATATACTTGTCATATGATAGGATTTTTATATTTTTTATTTAATTAAGGTTTATAGTAGAAAGGGAGGAAAGAAAAAAAAAGTTTGATGTTAAATCCAAACAAAAATACTGATTGAGATTGAAAAAATTGTCTAGGCATTCATTTTATGAAGAAATGAAACAATTTTACTTTTGGTATCTCACATTAGAGGAGCCCCTCTGTCTCTGGCAGTTTGTAGGAAATGGGAACCCAATTTAAAAATTGACCTGCCCCTCTTAGTCCTCAATAGAGGCGGCCGGAGAAAATAAGAGGCTTGTAGATCCATGTCGGTTCTTCATTTCATACAAAAGTTTCCCTCAAACATTTTTATAGTTAATTATATTTTTATTTCAGGTAAATATAATTTAACTTAAAAATTACTTGTTCATAAATTATTTTCTTAAAATTACATATTAAACAGTTTACTTAAAACATTTATTATAAATTATGATAACATTCAGAGACAGCATTGATTTTTGGGTAGAAGTTGGCACTGAAAACTTCTGTCGAGCTTCCATTAACGGTTTGTAAATTAAAAAAAGCAAGAAGTAAAAATTAAGAGGTAAATAATTTTTTAAAATATATATCGAATGTGAAAACAATTCGGTCCCCAATTATGTCGTACGCTGGGGTATGCTGTTATAACTGCCTCTTTTCTGGGCGCCATTGAACCTCAACCATAACTGGTCGTGGTCGATAAAACCACTTGTAGGGGTTTTGGGGGCTGCACGATCTGTACAAAATGTTATTTGTATGTTACTTGTACGATTACTTATTATCGTGTTTTGTGTTTTAATAATTACAATACTATTCTTATATTAGCTTATATTATATATTATAATGTAATTCAATTGTTGATACTAATTGAAGTAGAAAACGAGTGTTATTTATTGTAAACACACAGGGTAGTGCAGGTAGTTGTGTAAAAGTTTCGAATATTTGTTCCCATTTAACAATACGGTTGTTGAATACAACAGACGTGAAAAACCTTTACAAGAAAAAATAATAATGTCACGTTAAACAAACATTAATTACGTGAATTGTGTGATTTTGCGTTTAGCGAGTGCAGCCGCCTCCAAATCATCGTCTGCGAGGTCCGCTTTTGTCAGTGCCACATCTGAGAAAACGAGCGCTTCTAATCCACCAGGATCGTCGTCCGCGGATTGCTCTACCACTGGCACCACCCCCAAGCCCACAGCGCCGAGCATGAAAAAGCACCCTTCACTGCACAAACCCAGTGGATCAAACCACAGGACCACTTCTTCCGGAAGCAAGGCCACTGTCTCGAGCAGTAAAACAGCAGCCAATTCGAAGCCTTCGTCGCCCAACCCAAAATCAACACCATCCACGTCGAAAATTGTCTTAATTTGCAGGCCCAAATCCTCGAGTTTTAGATCAAGTTCTGGTAATCTCCATGCCAATTCGGGTCGTTCTAGGGCTAATTCTTTAACGGGCGAGTCTTCCCATGACGAAACTCAAGTTTCAGCAAATGTATTACAAAATACTCCAGATGCAAATACGCCTAGTAGTTCCCTTCGTGCAAGGAGGACCACTGATACATCAGAAGAAACTTCTTCACATCCTGACTGTACTACGTCTTCCAAGTCTGTAAGAGCTGTTGGGAAGACGGGCTCCAAGTCCCAAACGATCATTGAAGGACGGAAGAAAAAATCTACTCGACCGCCTTCAACCACTCTCGACCATTCGTGTTACACACCCTCCTCGACCATATCTACCCCTTTTTGTGAGGTATCTACAACAAGTGCATCGTCAACTCACCTTCCTTCTCTGCTTACTACTTCCACAGTAGCGCCGATCACATCAATTTCTGAACCGATGATCTCAAATTCGACCACCTCCACCGAGGTCCCGTTGATATCGTCAGCATTCTCAACGCAGACCACTCTAGGTGAGTCCTCAAGTTCGCCGATTACCTCTGTATATTATGAAAATGTATCTGCATTTCCTAGGAACAAAAAAACACATCATCCAGAGACTAGCGGTGAATGTCGTAGGAAAAACATTACTCGTCCGAAATCGTCCAGTTTCAACACAAATAACTCATCAACATCCTTGTCGACTCAATTTACCTCTACTTCTGTTACGTCTATTGATAATGGAACGTTACCAATTAATTCCTCGCTAGCCCATTTCGCGATTTCAACTGATATCGTCTCACCAATAGCAAACACATCCACGTCTGAAGTGACGACTTCTCCAGCCTCAACTCCGTCTACAAGCGACGCTCGTATTGGACCAGCTTCCTCACAGAATGTATCATCCGGGAATTCCAACTCATCGTCTTGGGAGATGGTTCCCTTTGCAAAATTTCCGCGGGACACCTCAGATGATTCGGAAGTGGGTCGTTCGACTGAGAGGTCGGAGGTGCCGAGGGCGGTGGAGGCGATGGTAGTGGCAGACACGGAAATGGGAGCGGATGTGAAGGTATCGGAAGCGATGGCGGCGGCGGTGACGATGGAAGCGACAGAGGCGGGGATGTCAAGGGGAGCAACAGTGGAGTTGTCGGAGGGAACGAGGGCGGCGGAGGAGGTGACGGTAGCGGTGAACACGGCAAAACCAGTGGCCGCAGAGGCAACGACAACTGTAGAGTTGTCTGAGGCGACGAGGGTGGCGGAGGCGACAGAGATTTCGGAGGCGGTGGAAGTGGAAGATTTGTTGGAGGCGACGAGGGCTGTGGAGGCGACGATGGAACTGCGGGCGTCCAAGCAAGTGGACAGTTTGACGTCGGCTGCGACGTCTAGAGCGGGGGTGGGAGCGGGTGCGTCAGATACGGTGGCAGAGGGGAGGGTGGAGCCTCCAGAGGTGGAGACAGGGGCGGAGGCATTGGTGGCGGCGGAGGTGCTGCTGCAGGCGGCGAGGGACGGCGACATCACGAGGCTGGAGGCGCTTCTGGATGAAGGACGTTGCGAGGTTGGTCCAAGTTTAATAATTTATCTTACCACCACTACTAACAACTACTTACTACCACTACTAATAGCGGCTCTTTCAGGGCATGCCTAGCGCGCTAAAAGAATCATTTTCAGAATTAGGGCTAAAAGTGAGACGATGATCAAGTATTCTGATAAACCTGTGAAAGCAGCAAAGAAAACAAAATACTTTCGTATGACCGGAAGGACCAAAATAGAAAAAAAGTACAAAAAGACAAAAGGGACAAAACAAAAGGAACAAAGGGACAAAGAGAGAAAGAGACAAGGGGGCAAAGGGGACAAAAGGGACAAAAAGAACAGAAATGAAAAATGGACAGAAAGGAAAAATTGACGAAAAGTCAGTAAGGCTGTCTAAAAATAGTGTATGACTTGTGGTAAAAGTGATTTTATTTTGATTGCAGGATTGCGCCAATCATCCAATCGGCCTCGTATCGCAACCTTTCCTACTCGCAAAACGAAAAGTCACTTTTACTACTTATTTCATAAATAACTATTATTACTCATACAGGTGAGCTTTACCGTGAGACAACGGAATATCTCGAGAACTGTGTATCAAATCAAAAAAGGTGAATGAAATGCATTAATATCAGAGGGGCTTATTAATTGATGCCTAAATCGACCATCTCCTGGGGATGAGGTGGGGGCAACTTCTTTATCAATCTTAACCTTAAACGGGAACCCCCTTTTTTTATTGCATTTTGGGATTGTACTCCACCAAATGCGGAGGTTGTTTACGAAACTTATTTTTTGATTCATGATGGATGGCGCGGTAATAGCAAAAAATTGATTTCGACCTCATCCCCAGAAATTAGTTTTTTCATTACTTGACTAGCTTTCAATACGTTCATATCGTTCCTGATCATCTAAAGATTATTAGTCTGACACAAATTAGTCACATAAATGTAGTCTGACTCTCTGTGCACGTTTTCTAGACCTGAATGTGAAATAAATTTATTCAAATATTGTTTTCCGTGTTCTATCAGAAGCAAGTTCGTTCCTTTACCAACGGCACGATGAGGAATAATTCCTCAAATATGTAGCTGATTAACCTCTAATAGTAGTATTTATTGCAAGGGAATGGATATTTTCTTATCAATTCTTGCGGAAAACGCTCTTTCCCACTTGCATAGAGAATTCCACTGGTATATGAGCTAGAGTAGGGATCCCACAACTCAAGAAAACGTGCACAAAAACCGACTACCCACAGTATATCACACGCAAAGTGCCTCTTTATCTTTTATGCTAAGTAAATAATCGACATTGGGTATGAAAAAGTATTTAGTTTAACACTGTCCAAATAACATCTTTCACGAATCAAACAGAATAAAAAGTGCTTGTTAATCCAAATGTGTGCATTGTACTCACATTGACCAATTTCATCCTCCATCAATTCGATTTATGTCCCCGAGGAAAGGCATCGACTGATATCATTGCAGTACCTCTGACCCGAAGGTCGTAGGGTTTGAATCCCGACAGTGGCAAGGATATTCGACACTAGCTACACAGTTATGTCGAGATCAGCCGCTGTCTGGAGGAGAATTCTAGAGGTCGGCTGCTCTGATCGGAAGTTTTTCGTGGTTTCTCCGAACAACAACAGGCTAATGTCGAAGCAGTGCCCGAACAAACGGGCCACGAACCGGGCGCAGTCTTTCCTTTCTCTTCCTTGTCCTATCCTCAACCCTTACACACACGTACTATACTACCATACAAGTTGGGAGTCTCGGACGGCAACTGGGGCGTTGCCTCCTGCACCGACTGGGACGTTGTCACGCTGGTTGTTGATATCTGGATTGGGAGCCTCCCTCTCCCCAATCCAGCGGATAGTTAAGCACCGGATCTCATCATCCATCGAGACAACACCGCCTCTCAAGTAATGAAACCATGCACTACACTTGCGGCAGTAAATGACCATAGCGGTCGAGGGGCGCGGAAGCAATTAACACTTCCTTTCTCAGATGCAGTATGTTTTTTAATCGTTAATGCTGAAGACATAATCGACACTGTTCGTCAAAATAGTGTTGAGGTTAGAGGCTGTCAAAATGTGTTTCGCGAAATATACCCAAGGGGAAAAAAAGCTCACTCTATTCTGTTTTGTTTGATTCCGCCCACGTCGACCATTTCCAGTCCCTTTCCCCGCCCCTTGCAGCGCGTCGCTTTGTGAGCCGGTGAACGCGTCGTGCGGCCTTCCATACATGTCGAGAGACCAGTCGGGACCACCTGGTAGGAGATACCTGGTTGGGAAAATATCCCCGCAAGCAGACGTGGGTCTGCGCCGGATCTCGCCAGGCAGCAGGTCAAGATCGCCTCTACTTTCCGCGACAAAAACACTCACTACACTAGAGGGACTAATGACAGTTGGCGCATCTACTGAGGTCATTAGTCCCGTAAGTGAAGTTAGTGTTTTTCATCGGGAGATGGAAGTGACCTTCCCCCGCTGGATGGCGAGATCCGGCGCCGACCTACCGTCGGCTAGTGGGGTTTCCCCCTAACCAGGACTCTCCCACCAGCGGGGCACCGCCCCAGCCGGGATAATCTCTAAAACTCCCGACCGGGTTCCCGGAATATTTGGTAGTGTAGAGCATGTTAGTGTAAGTGTGTGTGTGTAAGTGGTGAGGATAGGACAAGGAAGAGGTAGGAAAGATCGCGCGCGGTCCGTGGCCCGTTTGTTAAGGTACTGCTCCGGTTTTCGCCTGGTGTTGATCGGAGAAACCACGGAAAACTACCGATCAGACCAGCCGGCCGCTAGAATTCTCCTCCAGACAGCGACTGAATTCGACACAGCAGAAAAGCTAGTGTCGAAAATCCTGCCGCCGGCAGAACTCGAACCTGGGACCTTGCAGTCAGAGGCACTGCAGTGACATCAGTTGATGCATTGAATTTGCAATGAATTGCAATGAATTTGCGTGCCAGGTGAACGCCACGTGCGGGGCGTCGGGGGGCACGGTGGCGCACTGGGCGGCGCTGCGCAGCCGCGCCGACCTCTTGCGCGTGCTGCTGCGCCGCGGCGCCGACGCCCGGCGCCGCGACGCCTCCCGCTGGACGCCGCTGCACGCCGCCGCCTTCGGGCGCAGCGCACGGTACGTTTGCATTTGAGTCACTGGCAGTCTACATTAACAAAGCAATCGTGATTTTTTCCTTTAAATGAAACTTTTAGATGTGTTATTGTTGTGTACTGACTGAAATGCCGGATACAAAGTCTGAAACATTAATTTTATTCTTATCCAATGTTCCATAGAATAGAGCCTTTTTACAACGCCAGAAGCATAGAGTAAAGAATTATAGTCAATGCCTTTTTAGTCTCTGCCTCTTTAGTACATTCTAGAAGACACAATCGCCGGGAGAAACAAAATTCAAGCCAAGTCGTCGTATAAAATTGCAATATCCATATCCAAAAGAATGTCCAAGTCCGAGCACGTTTTCAAAGTATGTTATCACTAATTTTTGGCTACCACAGATTCAGAACGCAAGTGAGTGGCCGTTAACGGTCCGGCCCTTGCCCGGTAGCCTCTGCCCGTCGGGGAGGGGTAGCTGTTCTATACTGCACGGGCTGGAGGGGGGGGGGGGCTTCTTCCAAGTCGCCCGATCGCTCAGCCGTGGCGACAGGGCACGCTTCGGCTTCCCTCTGGCGGCGGTGCGGGATAGCTTCTGGCCCGTGGCGCCACCGGCGGGTTTTCTGAAGTGCCCGCACTGGCGGATACTACAGTTACCACTTTCTCTTATTAAACGTTTTTTTAGTAAAACAATACATTTTAATAAAATCATCAAATTAATAGTATGAACCCCTGCCTGCCGATATTTGTTCATTATTTTGTTTTACGAATTTCAATCGATCGTAGTTTTGTCAAATGGGGCTAGAAATTAGAAATAGAAAATTGGTTCTCTAATAATACGTGCAACCCTCAACGTATCTCTAACTTGATTTTGCCGAAATTATTAGAAATACTTGTGGCTGCTGAGGTGAGTCGTATTAGAGGACATTGCTAGAATTTTTGTGAGTTAAAACATCGATTCCGAAAACTGAAAATACTAAAAAAACAGTTTTGGGAGAATGCTAAACATTTTCATTTATTTGGTTTTTCTTTCTTTCTTTATCTTACTTTCGTTTCTTTCTCTTAATTCATCTTTCTCTCCTTTTTACGTTTCTTCATTTTTGCTTATTTTTCATCTTTCTTTTGTTTCTTCTTTCTTTGTGTTTTCACTTCCTTCTTTGTTTCTTTTTACTTCCTTTATTTTCATTTTTTATTCTTTAATTTCTTGTTTCTTTCTTGCTTTACTTTACCTTGCTTTCTTCTTTTGGTTTTTTGTTTCTTTCTCCTTTGAGGTGCGGTGCGCATGCGCAGGTGCGTGGAGCTGCTGGTGGCGGCGGGGGCGGAGGTGGAGGGCGCGGACCGCGACGGGTGGACGGCGCTGCACGTGGCGGCGGTGCGCGGGGCGGCGGGCGCGACGCGAGCGCTCCTAGCGGCGGGTGCCTGCGCCTCGGCGCGCGACCGCGATGGCCGCACCCCAGCGCACCTCGCCGCCTCCCACGCGCTGCGCAACCTCCTGGCGCCGCCGCGGGGTGATGGAGCTGGCGGCGCACCTGGCGCGTGCGACGCTCGAGAAGTTGGTGGTGATGTTGCCGATGTTTGTGTCGATCGAGTTGCCTGTGACGCTCGAGATGCCTGTGACGTCTGATTAAAGGTCGCGCAAGGGACATTGGGGCACTTGATTTCCTTCATTTGTTGTTTGATTTCTTTCTTGCTTTCCTTCTTTGTTTACATTTTTATTCTTTAATTCCTTTCTTCCCTCGTTTCTTTCTGTTTCTTCTTTTCGTTGTGTGTTTTTCGCCTCCTGGTGCCGCCGCAGCAGCGAGTGGGGCCGGGTGATGAGCTTGACGCGTGTGACGTTCGGGAAATTGGTGCTGATGTTGCCGATGTTTGTGTCGATCGAGTTGCCTGTGACGCTCGAGACGCCTGATTAGAGTTTGCTCGAGAGACATCTGTGCCCTCACGCGAGCGAGAGACACGAGAAGGAATACACTAACTTTTACGCGTACGCGATCAGACGCAGTCTTCTACGCGTACTGATGCTGTTCAAAAAAAAAAAAAAAAAAGAATTCGAGTGAGATAAGTGCACTCGACGACCGTTAAAGCTTGAGCGAGAGATATGAGAAGGGTCCGCATGCACTGTAGAGCCGTCAGCGATTTTATAGCTGTTGAGAAAACATCGTTGTTAGCACTCGGGACGCTGATGTCGCTCAGGACACTGGTGGGGCTCGGAAGGCTGAGGGCTCGGGACGCTGGTAGCACACGGGATGCTGATGTCGCTCAGGACGATGATGTCGCTCGGGACGCTGATGTCGCTCGAGACAATGGTGGCGTTCGGGACGCTGATGTCGCTCGGGATGCTGATGTCACTCGGGACGCTGGTGGCGCTCGAGACGCTGGTGACGCTTGGGACGGAGATGACGCTCGGGATGCTGATACACTCGGGACACTCATTATGCTCGGGACGCCGGTGACGCTCAAGACGTTGATGGCGCTTGGAACGTTTGCGAGGCCCGCCGTGCTGGCGACGTCGCAGAATCCAGCGTTGCTAGAGATGCTTACAGCACCTGAAACGTCGAGTTTCCCCGCGGCCCCTGTTGCTCTTGGCCAATGACACGGACGTTGGCTGGTGACTGCGACACCTTACAAACAGGCAACCTACATGAAGCTGTGATCTACCTCTCCGTCCTAAAGTGCCAAGTCGCCTACATTCAAAACGCCTCCCAGACACATCTGACACCCAAGACGATACCGATAATCATGACTATAACGAATGTTGAGCCCGGCCGTGTACAACTGCCTGACGCCCATGACCCCGACCTTGGCCATGACTTGCGACGCCTAAAACAACTATGACAGTGGCATCACCAGACTTATCTGAGACGACATGAATTTTAATAACGAAAACGAATGTTAAACCTGTGAACAAAGTGCTTAATGCCAAAGACGACGGCGTTGTTCACGACGTCTGCGACGCCTAAAACGCCTACGATCCTTGCGTCACCCTGCCACTTTCGGTTCGAAAGGAGTACTCATGGGAACGAATATTGTGGCTGGGAAGTGCGTCCTTTGATGCCTGCTGCTCCTTTGCGTCGTTCCACACTTACGACCACTACACCTGCGATGGTGATGACTCCCTGCCAAAATTTACAACACATGTTTCTCATGTCTCCGAAAACAATTGAATCTTATTTTGATCAATAAGGCTCAATCCATTGGCTTCCAAAGGCACAATGAAGGGTATCATCTGGAGGCCATATTCTAAAGAAGAATATAGCCTATTTTTTGGGGGTGTCTCACCATTTTTTACTTTATTTGTGAAATCATATTCAATGTTTCTAAAAATAGTTTTAAAAATGAAATAAAATGTCACATATGTGATTCACACATGAGGGAGACCGGTGACCCTCGTGGACTCGCCCATACATATTTATTTGAGTGTCACCAGTGGGCCACAAGTTTTTAAAGAGCGAGTACTAGTTTAAATTCAATGATATTCAGGATATTGCAAAGGGAAAACAAATAGGTAAATATTAAGTGCTTTTTAGCAAAAAAACTGTATGGAAGAAAAACCTAGAAAACAAAATACATGGAACAAATCCTATTCAATACAATAACGTTGCTTCAAGCGTAATTTAGAACGCTAAGAGCGTTCTGTAATAACTTGTGCTTCGTTCTATTGGAGGAAGTTGAAACTAAATCTATTTGAAACCTGCCTGGGAAAACACAGACCTTGAACTAAATTCCAGTGTGAGACCCACCCGTGTCCCTCATGGCCATCACCTGTAGAATTCCTGGGGACCAGTGGGTTCATTTTACAGAGCCATATTCAATCTGCGTGAGACCCACCCGTGACTGTAATGGCAGTCAATGTGTTAATTGAACTTTTTTTTCCTAGGGCTTATATCCAGCCGACAGCCGGTTGCCCTTTACGTACCGAAGGGACGCATATTCGACCATACACTAGACAAACACTTGCGGGCTCCTCTGATCTGGGGTCAGCAGAACGCGAGGCCCTCCGCGACAACACACACAAATTCAAGGGACAAACAGCCATGCCCAAGGCGGGACTCGAACCCGCGACCCTTCGGACCGAAGCGCTGAGTCGGTACTCGCTCTTAGCCACCTCGGCCATCCAGGTCGGCTGAAATATTTTACCACCCTCAAAAATTGTTTGCCTTTGGGAAATGTTACAAGGAATAGGGTATTTATTTGAATCATATTAGTGCGTCTAAATGTCACTTGTGTGAACTCAGCCTTAGCACACTCGAGACAGGTTCGGTACCCATGTTGTCTATGACATGTAAAACGCCTGCAAAGCTACGACAGCTCGAGTAGTACTGGACTTCATGCAGACTGCAATGAAATCAGGTCTGTGAATTCCAACCGCACTGTCACCCAAGTGTCACGAATCACATTGGCTTTCTCAACCTCTTTCCGTTTCCTCTGATTTCTCTGCACCTATTTCTTTTTTCTTGTCATTTTCCCCTGTCTCTCGTTCCAGACGTGTATGTCTTAATACCAGACATGTTGTCACTGTGTATTTCTGGAGAAATGATGGTTTGGGAGGAGAAGAGTTTGCTGCATTTTCATTTACTTTCATTGCGTGTGAAGAGATTTTATTCTTCACGTTTTCTTTGTTCAAGTTTTGTTAAGTTAAAGTATTGTCTTCGAGTTAATTCGTTTAGATCCTTTTATATTTGGTTTGTCAGTAACATTTTTATATTAATGGTTCTTGTAAGAGGTTAAGAAGTTTGTCTTATGTGGTGCGCAAAATATATTTGTTGCTTTCTTCCACCACTTTTTCGACATTATTTGCTCTCATATACATGCTGATCCTATTCAATCTTACATTGACATTCTTCCGATCCACAAAAGAGAGGTTGATAGAAAAGAAATAGACGGCTGCATGAAGGTCATTATGCTTGTGTCCGATGAAATGAAATTCATTTCAGGTAGTCGCACTTCTCATGATACACAAGATTGGAAAAGGTAAACAAAACTCGATTCACTCTATCGAAAAGATGTGACACTTCGTTCTTTATCATACTCTTTGTTGTTTTTTTGTGAAACTTTTATTGTGTCAATAAAATATGTTTTGTGTTAAGCGTTTATTTTATTTTGACCTTATTTGTCCTTTTATTGACGTCTATTTGATACCATGTATTTCTTCTTAAAATATCAAGAAATTATGGATGACAAATGATTTTTCATTAGTGTGTCTTTGAAATAGAAGTCTAATCAAGGCCACGTGGTTTTAAAGAAGTAGTATTTTTAATCGTATCAAATGCTACTCTACAATTACAGCGTTCTGTGGGACATTTATAATCGCCTAAATCACATCAGCTTCTGCCAAATATTTCAAGTAGAAGGCAAAATCTGTTTCTAGTTAGAAGCGCTAAATGTTCAATTCTAAAAAAACAACAACAAAAGGACAAAAAATTGAAATCTATCATAAAGTAAACTAGTTGTTCATTCAATTCATTGTTAAAATATTCACATTCTTAACTGAGTAAGGACGGATTCAGAATGTATTTCTGGGAGGTGAATAAATACTACTTCCGACTCTCCAATAAAAAAGTTGTTGCCTTGAACTTACAATTCGTAAGGGGACTACTTAGTTAGATAATTTTCAATCAGTATAATTGATAATTGCCGTGAATATATTCATAAAAATACAAAAAATGATTGCGTCGGAGTTAGGCATATTCACTGCATACATCATTATACGGGAGTAATCACTTTCTGACTATTAGATGTTTTTGCACTTCAGTGTATCTTTCGCACTATTTCGATAACTACAGAGTTCTAAGTCACATGGACAAAGTTGGAAAACGGGTAGCGGACAGGAAAAAAACAATAAGGAATAAAATAAAAACAGTTCTGTTTATTACCATTCGATATTTTTACAATACTTTTTACATATATTCTCTGTAGGTGATTCTGTTGAGTAAAAACACTGCGTTCTCGCACGGTCGCGGCATCCCTGCGGAAGGCACTGGACTGTCTACGACGCCGTGCGCTCATTGGACGACGTCATGTCCGCTCGAGCCAATCAGCGTTGAGGCTGTCATTGAGCGCTCCCAGCGGCAGTTTTCGAAACTTCCCTCTTACACCACCATGTTGCCGATACCATATCGAAAGTAAGCGTATGAAGTGCGTTGTTTATGAAGGAACAATGAGGTTGGTAAATGGGACCGGAAAAAGAGTGAGTAATGGAATAGTTAGTGTATATTTGATTCAGTTTTGATTGTTTTATAAAAGTGAGTTAACGTTGGGGCAAGGTAAAGGTAAATGTTAAGACATATCCCTAGGAAATGTTTTCTCTAGGAGACTCAGAACTGGAAAAAACGTAATTTCATCACGACTGAATCGTTTCGAAATGATCAGATACATTTGCTGAGAAATTCTAAAACCACGGCATGCCTGTACACATTTCTAGGCATATCATTAGATTTCATTGAACATATAATGTAGAAAGTACTTTTTTGGAGATGTTTTTAAACTATACATTCCGAAAAAGTAGCAAATGAACCAGTAACTTATTAAATTACATTAACAATACGAAGTAAATTCAATCCCACTTAGGATGGGATTTACACATGAGAGTCGGAATTTGGAAATCGCATTGTAACAATATCTGTTTACAAGCTATAGTGCACTCTTCGTTGAAATAATTTTTAAATATAGCCTCTCGATCCAGCGATAGACCTCCAAAATCCTAATAGAATGGGCACTACTCCAAGTTGCAGGTACAAGGAATTCAGTGATTTTCGCGAGTGGTGTTAAATAAATGGAATTTTCTCAAAATGCCGCTCGAAAGTACTCAACGTCAGCGCTTATTTCTGGATGACTCGCAAGTCCACATACATTCTCACACTCACACTGATTACATGGGGAAAGAATCTGTTACATTGATTCACGATATGTTAGTAATTCATAGGCAAACGTATCTAGCAAACGCTTCCAATTTTAAAAGAAATAAATTCGATTTTCAAGATCTTTAACAGGGTATACAATATTATGAGAAAATAATATTCTGTAGAAATCGTCCTAGTTTTCGTATAGTTTTGTTTTATGCCAAACTTCTGTATTACATATGAATTACGAACATACTTATTAATGGGTAAAGCTGCGTTTCACTGTCACCATTCCTAGGTCCTTACAACACTAATATTTTTTTCACAGGGAAATAGATACACTGCACTAAGTATGCATGTGTCTAGCACCACTGTTTCTACACATATGTTTTTTCTCGAAGTTCCCCCTGCTATAAGAGCTTAGGGAAATGCTGAGTACATGAATATACGCATGTGGGATCACAAGATTTGTTTGTGGCGATGATGGTAAACGAATGCGGTTACTGATGCACTAATAATGGGTCAATACGTTTCTCAATGTCAAGGAAGGAAGCACATACGTGGTAGATCTGGATATGAAACAACACTAGGTATTCAGCACAGTTTCTGAACTTCTTACTTGTATCCACTTCAATGATGGTTGTTATTTTGTGAATGCCATTATTCTGCATTGAATAAGCAGTTTACATAATCAAATAAAGATTATCAACAAAGGAGTTACAAAAATATTTTGAGCTGTTTTAGAAAGCTAAAATCTGTGTTCAGTTCTCACACGGCTGTGAAAGAAATCAACGAACTTATAGAACAAACCTACTTCTTTCATTCTCGTGACCCACGTTACTAAATACACTTATTATTCTTTTCCTTGAGTCTGCGCGTTGGTTTTCTTGAGGTTCACATCACCTTAGAAATTTTACAATCTTTCTGGTGATTAAAGAAGAGACGTTGTGTATATTTTCACAGGTTCTCAAAATTATTGATTTTTGCGTTGAATCTAGAAAAGTTCTTTTTTTCGTTTCGAGATCTATTTTTTCGTTTTGTTCTATTTTAAAATCTTTTCAGAGACATTTGTCGCATAAAAGATAATCACCACTGTATAAGTTTAGTTTATATAAAACTACAAATTCTGATAGTATTGTATTTTATCTTTATGTTTTCTGAAAAGATCGTTTAATGTACGTGAATTTAGGGTATTAGTTCCCAATACTACATCGATTAGAATAACAAGACAGCTTTATTCAAAATAATACATTTTAGAGACATTCAATAATTGATTTCAAACACATTTTAAACTGTTTAATGGCGTAGAAAATTAGTTATCAATTGAAGGATGTATTGTAAATAATCAAAGATTATGAAAAAATTAGTTGATAACAAAAATACATATTAAGGAAGAGCAGTAACCAAACAATTCTAACTTTTTAAGTAATTTCACTCCTTTTTAATATCTTCGTTTATTTACCCCAAATGCATGCTTGTCCTCTTGACTATATTAAATTATTTCGGTATTCATTTCAGGATGAATACGTGGATTAAAACTGATTATTAAGACGCCACATGAGAGTTTTTTAAATCACCTTAACTTTGAATTGCGAATGTCACAATATTTTCCGAATATTTTTGGCAAAAGAGTACCTCACTCTGTAATGCGATTTCTGAAACTGAACCTAGCGGTATTAAGTTAACACACGTACTTTAACTTGACATTTCTTTTTGATCCATTATATTTTACACATTACTTTGAATATGTTTTCTACATGTTACACGTTATGCTACAGTATTTATACGCATCATAATACTCATTGTGTACTATTCCTGAGTGATTTTTAAATTGCTAATGTGTATAAACTGTAGTAACTTTTAAGTTCAACGAATTATTTATAACAAAACAAACTTAATGGTACAAAATAATGTTTGGAAAATGTATGTTTGAATTTGTTCTAGGAAGATAGATATATGCTGATATTTGTGTTGCACCACAAAAACGTAACTTCATAGTCCCTCATCTTGCAAAATATCCCATCTTCCCTTGGAATTATTCTACTTTCAGCGAGTAAAAAAAATCTAGATGCAGAAAATAAGTCGTTGCTGATACACCATGGGAGTAACACGCCGTTACTTTAAACTTTGTCTAATATACCGCTAGGTTCGTGCCACAACTGACAATACTCTTCTAATTCTTTTGTATTATATTGGACGCAGAGAGCAGAATCCGGCAGAGGTCCTTTCAGTCTGTCCTCCGTCTGCAGAAGTAGTGCTGATTTACTTCTAGTGCAAAACTTTCGGGTTGTCACGAAGAAACAGTAAGCATTCGTCCAGCATTTCGGAAGTATTTACATAATGAAGATTCCTTGAATTTAATTTCAGGGCTAAAGACAGATTTAAAATAAAAATGAAACAACCGAAGTGACACTTCGAGCAAATTTCAGTTGAATTCATTACTTTTTATAAATAGTATGCTTTGCTCCAAGCTATTTACCCAAGATTTGTGCAAATAAATTACAATGAAAATATTGTTATTTATTCCTATAGTTTGCATATTCCACACACAAATACGCTATCTCACTGAGCACCAGTTTTTCGGTTCTAACTTACAATATTAAATTTCATTTTCCAAAAACGAATTATACTTTCATTTCAACTAAAACTTTCATGTCACTTCCATTCCGCAGTATATATTTTGAAACGTATAAAAGACAAGAAATATTACCGGTTAAAATGAACAAATCAGTAGAAATTAAATTATTTTTTTGACTCAACACAGCACTTTTTCTAAAGACAGAGTACATGAACCGCATCTAATGTACAGCGATGACTTGTACTATAAAACGCGCATCGAGGAAACAGTGAGGGAGAATAGGACTCTGCATCACGGATGGTTTGGCTCCATTTCTACATCATTATACTTCTGTACACCTCGTCCGCCGAACTTATACTCAACTTTCATGTGGGTTTCAACATAATCACAGCTGTCGACATCCGTCGCTCACTCCGGCCTCGATTTCTACCAACTTCTACTGCTCCGTCCATACATTCCATTCAGGTCCCGCGCCGTTCTCAAATACCTGCAGACCACCCTTGACCACAGGTTGCTCTATGAGTTCCACGTTGAACCTTTTCAACCACAGTAGTTCCCATCCATTGCTTTCTCTCTGAACCCGTGGCAATTCTTCTCAACCTGTAGCTCCCATCTACCGCACGATGTGTTTATACCTTCAATCTCAGCAGTCCCCATTCACTGTTCCATCAGTCTGCACCAATCCCTCTCAATGTCTCTGCAACGCGTCAACAGCTCCTCCATCCCGCTCACTCAACTCTGCGACCCTGGTTAACCTCCCGTGAAGCAACTCAAGCTGAAGACCCGAGTGCATAGTGGAGGAATAGGGGGGCGTGGCTGTTTAGAGTGCGGTGCGATTTGAGGTCCTTGAAGCCGGAGGACAACTTCTATTCCTGTGCTATTAAGACCTTTAGACTGCTCTTAAAGCTTTCGTGATTACTTTTTAAATTTATACAATGACACCCATTGCTCCTCTACCACCCACAGTCCATTCTTCTCAACCCGCGTCGTTCCTTTTCTCCTCAATATCTAGCCACTGGCCACTCTGTAAGTCCCACGTCGCTCCGACTCAACCACAGAAGTTCCCATCCACCGCTCTTTGTCTCTCCCTGCAAGACCCGCGTCAATCCTGCTCAACTTGTATTCACAGCCTAGCACTCGTTGCGAGAACCCAACATTATTGTTTCTTGCGCCCAGCAGCATGCATACGTCACTCATTCCTCAGACCCGCATTGTCAGCGGCAGACGCGTTCGCATTCCTGACAGAAGGGGTCACTCAGTGTACGGTGTGGGCAATGCATGGAACTACGTATGACGCTGAGAACCGGCGTGCAACTCCTGGTACTCTGCTCTTACATGACCTCCTTATCAATTACTACAGCCCTGTCTATCGCTCCTCTACAGGACCTGCGTAGCTCTCGTGTGCAGACACCGCTCATCGCTGTTTCTTCCTCCATGATACACTTTGCTCCTTCTTATCTTCTAGCTACCATTATCTTTCGCTCTGTAAGTCCGCTGTCACTCCTTCAGTAGTTCCCATTCACAGCTCTGTTTCTGTCAGTCCTTCCCAGTCTCTATCCCTGCATTAGTCCAACATTGTTCATTCTTACACACAGCTGACATTTTCTTCTTACGCCGGCCGCGCCCCCTATCCCCAGCCCAACAATCGAGCAGGAGGCCGGCTCACACTCCTCACAGAAGGGGGAGTGGCCGCGCAGAGCAAAGTGTGGGCAACGCATTGAACTATTTGACGCGCTTGAAGCCGGCGTTAAACCACTGGTCCTCTGCTCTTACTCGGCATTCTTGTTAAGGTCGATAGCCCTGTCACTGCTCCACTGCAGGACCTGCTTAGCTCCAATCTCTGCAGCCCCCATTCATCGCGGTCCCCTTCGCCATGATCCACAACTATCTCTGTTAGTGTGTCCTTCCCCATACTTATCCCTGCATTAGTTCAACATTGTTTATTCCTACTCACAGCAGTCCGCATCCACCACTCGTATCTTAACCTTACGCCAACATTTTCTTCTCGCGCTCGCCACGCCCACTGCCCCCATGACCCCAGTCCACCGCCACTCTGAAGCGGTAGGCAGGGTCACACTCCTCACGAAAAGGGGGCGTGGCCGCTGGGAGCGAAGTATGAGCTTGGTGTTAATTGAGTCGGTTGAAGCCGGCGGGCAAGTCTTCATCCTCTGCTCTTACACGGCATCCTTTTCAATGTCTACAGCCCCGCGCATCACTCCCCTAAAGGACCTGCATAGCCCGTCACTCTCTGCAGTCACCGCTTATCGATGTTTCTTAGACGCCTTTATCATTCGCTCTGTAAGTCCCATGTCACTCCGTCAGTATTTCCCATTCACAGCTCCCTTTGTCAGTCCTTTCCATATCACCATTCCTGCATTGTTCATTCTTACACACAGCAGTCCGCATCCACCACTCGTATCTTCACCCCGCGCCCACATTTTCTTCTCGCACTGCCACGCCCACCGCCGCCCACGCCACCCTGAAGCGGCGGGCCGGCCGGCTCGCGCAAAGGGGGCGTGGCCGCTCAGAGCGCGGTGTGCGCGGCGCGGTCGCGCGCGTGCGGCGCGCGGCGCTACTTGAGACGCTTGAAGCCGGCGCCCCCGCGGCTCAGGCGCAGCTCCTCCCGGGCGCCGCCCGTCGCCCCGCCCCCGCCGCCGCCGCCGCCGGCGCTGGCGTCCACGTGCGCCGGCACGTGCAGCGTCTCCGTGCGCCACCCGGCGCCGCCGCCCACGCCCGCGCCGCCGTCCGCGTCGTGCTCCGGGCTGCCCACGGCGCTGCCGTTGTGCGTGGGCGCCGCGCACGCCGCGGACGCCGAGGGCGACGTGGAGGTGGTCGACGTCGCCACCGCCACCGCGCCGTCCGCCAGGCCAGATGGGATCTGCACAGTTGGTATTGCTATTACTGTTACTATTACTATTGTTATTCTCTTGTTATTGCTATCTATTGTTATTGCTATTGCTATTGCGATTGTGATTGCGATTGCTATTCTTATTGCTATTGCTATTGCTATTCCTATTGCTATTGCTATTGTTATTGCTATTGCTATTCCTATTGTTATTGCTATTGCGATTGCGATTGCTATTCCTATTGCGATTGCTATTCTTATTGCTATTGCTATTGCTATTACTATTGATATTCATATTGATATTGCCAAAACTATTACTACTACTATTATTAATTAAAATTATTAATTAGATAATTATATTTGTGATTAAAAAGCATTGTTCTATTGCGTTAAAAAGTACAAAACGGATTCAGTTTCTTGTAGATATAAATTTACGGTAATGAACGTGAATATTCTGAATACTAAGGATTGCTTATTACCAAAAATTTAAATCTAGAACACAGTTTTTATCAATTCATAATGGAACCTAATGATAGAGAAAATACATTTTTTCAATAAAATATACAGCGTTAATATATTAAAAAATTTCCATATCCATTAGAAATTCGTATAATTCAAATAAATGGAGAGAGGGAGAAGAGAAGGAGATAGAAAGAGAGAGAAAAGTGTGCGAAAGAAAGAAAGACAAACAGAAAATTCAGAGATCCCAATATTGATTTAGAGAAAGAACACTACAGAAAATTATTACGAAAAAAGGGAGAAAAAGTGATAAGATTAAATAATAAAAAAAATAGAAAACAGAAAGAAAATTGGAGATAAAAGGCAGGCAAATAATCATAAATGGAGAAATAGAAAGAGATGAAATAATAAAATACAAAGACATGTAGTAAAAATTTAAAAGACATAAATGCAAAAGTGAAGAGAGAGAGAGAGAGAGAGAGAGAGAGAGAGAGAGAAAGCGAGACAGATTAGATGACAAAAAGTAGAGAAAATATAAGATGTACGAAAAACACGAGAGGAAAAGAATGAGAGAGGGAGAGAGACAGAGAGAGAAATAGAAAGAGAGAGAGAGAAAGGGAGAGAGACTGCTAGAGAAAGAGAGAAAGAGAGAGAGGTATAGAGAGAGTAGGAGAGAGAGGTAGAGAGAGAGAAAGAGAGAGGTAGAGAAAGAGAGAGGGAGAGAGGGAGAGAGAGAGAGAGAGAGAGAGAGAGAGAGAGGGAGAGAGAGAGAAAGCGAGACAGATTAGATGACAAAAAGTAGAGAAAATATAAGATGTACGAAAAACACGAGAGGAAAAGAATGAGAGAGGAAGAGAGACAGAGAGAGAGAAATAGAAAGAGAGAGAGAAAGGGAGAGAGACTGCTAGAGAAAGAAAGAGGGAGAAAGAGAGGTAGAGAGAAAGAGAGAGAGGTAGAGAGAGAGGTAGAGAGAGAAAAAGAGAGGTAGAGGGAGAGAGGGAGAGAGAGAGAGGTATAGAGAGAGGGAGAGAGAGAGGTAGAGAGGAGAAAAAGAGAGAGGTAGAGGGAGAGAGAGAGGAGGTAGAGAGAGGGAGAGAGAGAGGGAGAGAGAGAGAGAAGGAGAGAGGTAGAGAAAGAGAGAGGTAGAGAGAGAGAAAGAGAGAGAGAGAGAGAAAGAGATGGTGCACTCGCCTGGATGTGGTCCATGTTCATCTCGCGCAGGTAGCTGGGGTTCTCGAACGCCACGCCGCCCTGCGACTTGGAGCCCAGCAGGCGGCGGCGCCGCACCCACCACACGGCGGCCGCCGCCAGCGCCACCAGCGACACCAGCGCCAGCCCCGCGCCCACCGCCACGCCCGCGCGCGAGCTCTCCGAGTCTGCGCACGCCACGCACACACTCACACACCCACCTCCTCTCCACATGCACTGACTCACGGAGCCAAATGTATTACTCTTGGATGCGAATTCATCCATTCTGTTGGCGCATGGGCGGCCAAAATTAATTCAAATTTGGCGCCGTACTTTGAAATCTATCATTTATAACAATTCCTTGGCGCTAATTAACAGCAAATAGCTTGCATTTTAAACGTCCCGCATTGAACTAATAATATTTTTTCTCCAAAAACCGCGAGTTAGCTTCCAGAGAAAAAGGCAAAGGCATCTTTTACATGAAACTCTTTGGAAGGACAAACAGTTGAAGAGTTGAACTGCTTTCATAGACGCTCGCGAGATTGCGCCAGATACTGCAGACGCTGTGAAGCCAACATTCCGAGAATTAAATGTCTTTCCAAATGAAGGCGCGATAGAATCGCATTGTTGAAAAAGAAGGTGGCAGAAACAGTTTTGCGGCGACTCGCCTCGCTCGAGTAAAACCCATTAAGATGCACGTATATATGCTACCGACTATCAATTTAATTATGTAGGGTTGGTATTGCCACTTCATCTGAGAGTTATTGGCGCACAAGCTCGCTCCCATTGTCTTCTACGAAATACAACGAATCTATTAACATGAGAGGCAATTGTTGGAGAATTTTTCAACCGAGCGTTTGCACAAAAGATCGCCTCGTCAGTAAAAAGCCATAGTAATTCACATCTTGGCTGCATTGTAGTAATTAGATTTTTGGCTGGTGGTAGCAGGTGTTGTTTGGGCGCGTAAAGCTGAAAGTGAGCTGAAATTATATTACGCACGAAGTACAACGGAAAATAATTTTCTGTTCGCCTAAAGAAACATAGATAACCATGTAACATTGACAAACTAATATTTCTTAAATAATTGCCTCTCAGAATGTTCCCTTGTGGCAAGCTAGGAAGTTGCGGCCACGCTTTTTGGGCAACCCAATCCAGCATTCTGTGGCTGTCCCAAACAATTTTCTGAAGCTATTTTGCAGCCTCAACACATTCATTCATTCTTTTTTCTCCATTGTAAAAAACTGCGACTAATCCATTCGTGCGTTCGTTCATTCATCCATTATTTTTCACTAATGCACCAACTACATCATTCATTCATTCACCACTGTTTCATTACTAATTCATTCACTTCAATCATGAAGTAATTAATCATTCTTTCAAAATTCGTTCATTTATTTATTCGGTGATAGTGAGGAAAGAGAGTACGCTCGCAATGATCACTCTGTCACATCATGCTACTACAATCTGAATAAACTTCAGACGTAGTTTCAATTTATAAGACAACTGCTACAAAATGTACTGTTTTTCTCACGTTGCCAACATCGCCTCAGAAGGGGAGATGCTCTGAGGTTATTCTTCGAGATGGCAGTGATAAGTGCGCAGGGATAATGCGTAGGGGCGATGCTAAAAATTGAAGCTAAATGTTGTGCTATGAAGTGCAGCTAAGCAGTGATGCTAAGGGATTATGCTAAGTTTGATGCCAGGGGTGACGCTAAGGCAATAAGCTCAGGGATGATGCTAGGAGTAGTGGTAAGAGGCGATACTGAGAGACAATGCTGTGAAGTGATGCTAAAAAGAATTTGGTAAGAGATTAGCTAGGGATGATACTTTGCGGAGACGATAAAGAGTGAGAAGCTGAGGTGTGCTAACGAACAATGCTGAGGAGAGATGCTGGAAGGGATGATAAAGGGCGATGTTACAGACGATGGTAAGTACGGTGGAGAGATGTTAACAGGTGACACTAGAAGTGATGGTAAAGTTGATGCTATGTACGACGCCAAGGGCGATGCTAATGAAAGGTGATTAGGAATGATGCTAGGGAGCTGCTAAGAAGCGATGCTAAGGAGTGATGCTAAGAAGTGATGCTAAGGAGTGATGCTAAGAAGTGATGCTAAGGAGTGATGCTAAGAAGTGATGCCAAGGAGTGATGCTAAGAAATGATCACAAGAAGTGATGCTAAGGAGCGATGCTAAAATCGATACCAAGAAATGATGCTAAAAGTGATGCTAAGGAGTGATGCTAAGAAGTGAAGCTAAGAAGTGATGCTAATGAGTGATGCTAAGAAGCGATGCTAAGGAGTGATGCTAAGAAGTGATGCTAAGAAGTGATGCTAAGGAGTGATGCTAAGAAGTGATGCTAATGAAGACGCTAATGAGTGATATGAAGAGAACTGCCGCTTAGCATGCCGCGCTGCGTGCGAGGCGTTGGTGGCGTGATGCGACTCACCGACGGAGGCTGCGGAGGTGATGTACTTGTCGCCGGGGGCGCCGGTGGCGAAGAGCACGGGCGCGGAGAGCGCGCTGGTGCCGAGGCGGTTGCCGGCCTTGACGGCGCACTCGTACGCCACGCCCTCCTTCAGCCCCGACAGCCGCAGCGACGGCGCGCGCGTGTCGTTCTTGTGCGAGGTGCGCGCGCCGCTCGTCCGCCAGAACACCCTGCGCACGCGCACGCAAACGCGCCTTCGCTCAAGCCACAGCCATGCCATTCACTGCCCTGCCGGCTCTTCTATGTAATATCTATCGACTACGGCAACGACCACCTCAACTTTTCATTACCTTTCAGTAGATTACTGAAAATAGTTTATTATTTATTTATTTATTTATTTATTTATTTATTTATTTATTTATTTATTTATTTATTTATTTATTTATTTATTTATTTATTTATTTATTTATTTATTTATTTATTTATTTATTTATTTTTTTATTTATTCATTTATTTATTCCTTTATTTATTTAATCTCTTTATTAATATATTTATTACTGCTTACAGGCGCGTCAACTGCTATGGTCATTAGTTCCGTAACTGTAGTGGATGTTGTTTTAATCACTGCGCTCAGCGGTGTTCTTCCCTAGATGGTGAGATCGGGCACCAATCTACATGTCGCCTTGTGAGGTTTTCCCCATCCAGGTATTTCCCACCAGCAGAGCAACGCCCCAGCCCGGTAAGCTCTATGATTCCGACTGGTCTCCTGACATGTGTGCTGGTATAGTGCAGAGATGTAGGCGTGTAAATAAAGAAGAGGATGATTAAGAGAAAATAGCACGGGGGTCTGTGGCTCGTTTGTTTGGGTACGGTTCTGGTATTCGCTTGGTATTGACCAGAGAAACCACGGAAATCTACCGCTGAAAGCAGCTGGCCGTTTGAGTTCTCCTCCAGAAAGCGGCTGAATTCGACCTAGCTAATTTCAAATTCCTGCCACTGCCTCGAACCCTAAAACCTCTCGGTAAGAGCCATTACAAAGTCAGCGGCAAAATAGGAAGTAAACGCAGCCGATATGCACAGTGATGAATTGTGTTTAGCGTGTGATATGGGTTGTATGTTGCTGCCTGTTATTGTTTTATTTCAGACTTCAGTTTTTCTTCTTAACTCTTTTTGATGCAGGAGGTGGAGTTAATTTCATATCCATAAATAGCAAGCTTGTGGAAATTTGTATGAATGCTTTCACAAAAAACGTACATAATCGTAATCTTTCATTTTGACTTGGAGATGGCATAAACGTGCTTGTGCACTTATTTTCATAACCGAAAATGGTGAGTCATGAAGTGCGATGCCACCGGCAAACGATTAGATAGTTTGTTACCCAAGCAGATGCTTTAATTTGATTATCTGTGTTATGGAATTTTTACAATAGTGAAAATTAAACGATCTTGTTTGCAATCCTCGTAGTTTTGAGAACAATGTGTGTAAGGTATCCCGAATGATTATTAACCAATAATGTTGTGTGTTTGTAATGCATGGATCATACCATTTCATCTTCATCCCACTTCTACTATTACGTACGAGGATCTGTAATAATAATTACACAGCGTCTCGCTGGCTCACGCCATAGAACAAATAGTGTAAATTACCAATACCAATACAATGCTAACAAAAGTTGGTTTGCAACGCCACGTTGGATCAAGCGACATACTATTTCACGGGTTCTCCAAGATATGTTATATCACAAAACTAATAAATACACCCGTACGAAACAAGACCGTAAGCTACTGGAGGAATGTTTATCGTTAACAGAATATCAATATCATTACTATTAATAAATGAATTACACAACATCGCGTTGACTCAAACAACACGATGACTCACACAACAAACGCGTTGACGCAAAGTGAATATCAAGTGTCTACAGAGTAGCAATGCAAATATTACATTTAATTTTATTTACATTAAGAGAATTATCTAACTGACAATAATATTTACTAGCCATTGAATAACAGAATTATATAACATTATCTCAGTATTTGTAATGCATTTTTGTCTGATTTCTTGTTATCCCTGTATTGCATAGTGTAACTCAGTTGTAACAATGTTTTTCATGTCATACACGAATTCTAACGATTTAATTATGAAATATTTTATATTACACGTGATGTACATCATGCGTTTATGTCACCCCATGCATTGTTAGGCGGCAAACGCGATACGATAACGGGATGAAGTGATAATAATGTAGTGGCGTCGTGAATCGAAATTTCCCGGTTACACACTCCGTTTCAGTATATCAGAAACTAAACGTATTTAGGAAAATAAACAAATTAAAATGTGTATGATACTTATTTCATTGACTTGTTTGATACAAATTTTATCACTTAAACGAGTTGAAAAATAATTCCATTTTTTAAATCATGAAATTTAATACATTTTGTTGGAGGAGTAACACAATTTAGTTTTGTGCTTTTCTCAACCAATATTTACTTCTGATTTTTTATTCTTCCCCTAATTAAAATAAATAAATGCAATGAAAAATAATTATTGTCAGTAAAAATAAAAAAAATATCATGCAATAAAGAGTTGACCGGTAAATGTCAGGATATATCGTGTGTGGAGATGGGAAAGAAGCTCACCTGTACATCTCGACAGCGCCGGGGTTCTTGGCGGGCGGGTCCCAGCGCACGCGGACAGAGTGCGCGTCGATCACCTCCACGCGCACGTTGAGCGGCGGGCCCGGCAGCCTCTCTGCGCACGCGAGCACACAATCAGCACTCGAAGCAAAACACATTCCCTCACAACTAGGGATGGCAAAAAAGACATCGATGCTTTCCAGCAGAAACATCGATATATTAACATCGACATTTTGCTTCCAATGTTTCCTTTAGATCGATATTTTGTTGCAAAAACATCAAAGCTTTTTAACTTTTTAATTTTTATTTTCGAAGAAAAACACAGGGCCTCGCAACTAGGATGGCAAAAAACCATCGATGTTTTTTATACATACATTAATATCGATATTTTGCTTTCGATGTTATCTTCACATCGATATATTATTCCAAATATATCGATGTTTTTTCAATTTTTAGTTTTTTAATATTTTTTTAAATAAAGGGGTTTAGGCACGTAGAGTAGCAGCAATCCACAACAATATCGTTGTTTTCGTCATCCTCTTTACCACGCTACATATTTCGCCTGTGCAATCTGAGGGAGTTCTAGATGGTTTTACTTCTATGGTCTATAAATGGAAGTGACTAAATGGTAAATTAGTGAAACACGATCTTCTTTCTTGTTAATTTTATTCTTTACATTCGATAATAATTTTATTAACATACTTCTGACATGCTGGTAACCAAACAAAATATATCCTTTTACGTACTGTAACTAAAATTGGATAGGAAAATTCTATTTAAAATATCGATTTCTTAGACATCGATGTTTTTAAGTCGATATTTTCATCGACATCAAAAACCCCTTACTGATGTATCGAAACATCGATGTTTTGGTAAAATTTGCCATCACTACTCGCAACTCTCCCTCAAAACCGGGAACAAAGTCGGGGCATTACTACGATAGGAGGCGCTGGTGTCGCCATGTACAGCTGTCGGTTAAACTCGACAACTTTTGCACATAAAAATCGTCTAATTTGTGAGAAATACGAAAAGTGTCATCTGAATGCTCAATTATTCATAAAATATACATAAAAGCAACCACCGAAGAAAGCGCGAATATCGCGCCTGCTTTGCGTCTCGCAAACGGACGCAACAGCCACGCACGTTTAAGTATGGTTGGCAGCAGTTCGTATTTTAGTTCCTGTATGAAGGTGCTGCAAGAGAGGGAGCCACTGTAATGGTCTCCACCACGTTAGGAGTTGAGAGGCCCTGGAAAACACACAGTGAGCACTTTTGCGTGGCTGGATGCACACGTTTCCGTCATATTTGGCTTATACAGAGTGGTCGTAATTGGAATTTAACGGTCAATACAGTAACAATCAATACCAGGTTTTAGAGAGAAAGGCTTTAGAGAGAAACTTCTCCTTACTTTAGTTCCGAAATTGCTGTTAGATATATTATGATGTGAACTTTACGAATTACTCCCTTTCTCTAATAATGCAAAGGGTGTCCATTTTGTGGGACGCAGCGTTGAAGGTTACGTGTAAGATTTCAATGACAACGTTCGACAGCAAGTGTTTTGAACTGTCAGTCTGAGCTATATTATTTGTTTAAAAATGAAAGCACATTTTTGTAATGCATGTTTGGTCACTATTTTACTTAATAAGGATTAGATGGTACATTCGTATGTAATATAATGCTAAGAACGTCCAGGACTCTATTTTCTTAGGAAATACTTTAGAATAATTTAACTTTTGCCCTTTAAAATGCCTAGCATTTCGAATACACGAACAGACAAAATTGGATCGGATAATTATTTGTTGGAACTTTTTTAGACCATATCTGAATGTCAAAGGTTACAGCCACACTTGTTACAGCCACCATACTTGTTACAGCCACCTATCTTGCCTCGTCCATCATTTCATGCAAAAGACTCACTTTTTGTACTATTTACGAAAATAGCTATTTGTATATGATTTACTATAAGTTGCTGCATCCTGTATAATTTGAGTTACAGAATGCTGTAAAAGATTAAATGAGTGGAGAAGGAACAAACACAGTTTCCAACATTCTTAAATTAAGTCTTTTGTAAGTTATCCCTTTCCTTGCTTCTGTAGTCAAAATTTACTGTAACATTATGACTGCCATATATGTAACAAATGTTATTTTCTTGTAAAAGTTTCACTTAGCAAAATTAGATAATATGTTAGGCGAAATAAATTGTACATTTTGACTTTTATTGGAAAGAGTGGGACATCAAAAGCATGGAATGGCGCTACTCCCTCATTTTGGTTTTCATTTCAAACTGGCGTTTAGTCGCACATAAAACAAACAATTATTGGCAAAACGAAATTTGCATTTCCGATGAGAAACATCAAATAAAGAGATATGATGGAATAATGGACTTGTTGTTTGTAAAACCACTCATAAAAATGAAAAAATGAAAACATGGGACATTGAGATAACGAAGGTAAAGAAAATTTAAGACGCCGTTTATCATAAAAGAAAAGTTCCTCTTTCGGAACCTTTGTCATTGGTATACGACCCTATCTGTGGGTTCAATTGAATATGCGAAGATCTCTCTCTCTCTCTCTCTCTCTCTCTCTCTCTCTCTCTCTCTCTCTCTCTCTCTCTCACACACACACACACACACACACACACACACACACACACACACACCTTCGTATTCATGAAAGCATGCGTTGATGGCCTTGATATGCTGCAGCAAACAGTCATTCGGTTTCACTGAGAAGACCAGTCGTGAGTCAAAGCTCATTGGACAAACGTAGCTCTGGACTCAATCAAGGGAAAGTGTTAATCGAAACATGTTCTTCGCATAGTCCCTTATGAAACCCGTCGATGAACTTGGTGTGCTGCTGCACGTAAGTCTCCGACTTCACTGAAGAAAGCTCTATCCTGACTCGGAACTGAATGAAGGGAAACATGTCTTTCACAACTTTTTTCGTGGAAACACGCGTTAATGTACTCAGTAAGCAGCATGCAGCTGCGGAAAGTCCTAACCAAAGGCGGACTCCCAATCCTCTTGATACTCAATCGAGGGCAGCTTTTTCGGGAAACTATTAAAAGAACTATCAAGAGAAGATTGTCTCCCACTTCGTTACTCACGGGATCGTCAGCGTCAAACAATGAGCTGCTGTATGCTGAACTTGGTCCTTCAAAGAACACAGAAGTATTCAACTATTTGCTTATAAAATGTGACGTGTTTTTATGCGCGAGGGGAATAAAGAACAAGGAAGAGTGTTAATCTCACATTGCCCCCATGGATACACACGACGATGGAATTGGTGTGTTGCAGTAAGAATGCATTTTTTCACCAAAAAACGTCCTACATTAATTCGCGCGTGAAAAAACTGCCAATCAAGGGAAGCATGGGGAGTCGATCTGACAACGTTCCTTGTTCACGCACGTGGAAATGAGCGTGGTATATCGGCCATTTGGATTTCACCAAATACTCTAAAGTAACTCAGGATTCAGTCAAGGCATATGATGGTCTCTTCTCGTCCCTCGTGGAATCGACGATGGGCTTGGTATGCTGGAGCAAGAAGATCCAGGGTTTCTCCAAAATAGTACTATCGTTACTCGACATTCAATACAGAGGCAGTCAAGGGAAGCAGGTCTTACCTCGTTCCTCGTGGAAGCACGTTACGTTGGGTTTGATGTGCTGCAGCAAGTAGGCGTAGACTTTCAGCGATAAAAGACCTACTTATCCTAACAGGACTGAATTGATAGAAGCGAGAGAAGGAAACAGGAGAAGGAAACAGGAGAAGCAATATACAGAGAGGTGTCCCCTCACTCCTCATGGAAGATCGCGAAGGGGTCGTGCAGATCACAGATTTTGATCATTGCAAGAGCCTTGGAGTACTAAAGTATGATTACGGATCTATCTTGATTTACTCGGTGAAATTACTTGAAGGTATGCGACGATGGAATTTGTGTGCTGCAGCATGAGGACCTAGGCTTTCACCAGAATAATACTGCCCTAACTTGGAACTGAATCAAGTGAAATAGTAAATGAGAATGGGGGACTCACCTCGTCCCTGGTGGAAGCACACATTGATGGGCTTCATGTGCTGCAGCACGCAGAGCGTGTCCATCATAAGAATAGTACTAGTCTGAACTTGGAACTGAATCAAGTTAAACAATAATGAGACGTTGGTCATACCTCGTATGTCATGAAAGCACGTGACGATCAGCTCAGTGTGCTGCAGGACTTAGTCCTACACAAGAATATTACTACCCTGACTGGGGAGTGAATGAAGTGAAACTGTAACGGAGAGCTATGGGCTCACCTCGTCCCTCGTGGAAGCACGCGACGATGGGCTTCGTGTGCTGCAGCACTTAGTCTTAGACCAGAATAATTGCACCCTCACTGGGGAGTGAATCAAGTGAAACTGTAACGGAGAGTTATGGGCTCACCTCATCCCTCGTGGAAGCACGCAACGATGGGCTTGGTGTGCCGCAGAACTGTCTTTCACCAGAATAGTTGTACCCTGCCTGAGGAGTGAATGAAGCGAAACTGTAACGGAGGCTTATGGACTCACCTCGTCCCTCGTGGAAGCACGCGACGATGGGCTTAGTGTTTTGCAGCACTTAGTATCACACCAGAATATTGCTACCCTGACTGGGGAGTGAATCAAGTGAAAGTGTAACGGAGAGTTCTGGACTCACCTCGTCCCTCGTGGAAGCACGCGACGATGGGCTTGGTGTGCTGCAGCACTTAGTCTTACACCAGAATAATTGCACCCTGACTGGGGAGTGAATCAAGTGAAAGTGTAACGGAGAGTTCTGGACTCACCTCGTCCCTCGTGGAAGCACGCGACGATGGGCTTGGTGTGCTGCAGCACTCAGCCTTTCACCAGAATAATACTGCCCTGACTCGGGACTGAATCAAGTGAAAGTGTAACGGAGAGTTCTGGACTCACCTCGTCCCTCGTGGAAGCACGCGACGATGGGCTTGGTGTGCTGCAGCACTTAGTCTCACACCAGAATATTGCTACCCTGACTGGGGACTGAATCAAGTGAAAGGGTAACGGAGAGTTCTGGGCTCACCTCGTCCCTCGTGGAAGCACGCGACGATGGGCTTGGTGTGCTGCAGCACTCAGCCTTTCACCAGAATAATACTGCCCTGACTGGGACTGAATCAAGTGAAAGTGTAACGGAGAGTTCTGGACTCACCTCGTCCCTCGTGGAAGCACGCGACGATGGGCTTGGTGTGCTGCAGCACTTAGTCTCACACCAGAATATTGCTACCCTGACTGGGGAGTGAATTAAGTGAAAGTGTAACGGAGAGTTCTGGACTCACCTCGTCCCTCGTGGAAGCACGCGACAATGGGCTTGGTGTGCTGCAGCACTCAGCCTTTCACCAGAATAATACTGCCCTGACTCGGGACTGAATCAAGTGAAAGTGTAACGGAGAGTTCTGGACTCACCTCGTCCCTCGTGGAAGCACGCGACGATGGGCTTAGTGTTCTGCAGCACTTAGTATCACACCAGAATATTGCTACCCTGACTCGGGACTGAATCAAGTGAAAGTGTAACGGAGAGTTCTGGACTCACCTCGTCCCTCGTGGAAGCATGCAACGATGGGCTTAGTGTTCTGCAGCACTCAGTCTCACACCAGAATATTGCTACCCTGACTGAGGAATGAATGAAGTGAAACAGTAACGGAGACTTATGAGCTCACCTCGTCCCTCGTGGAAGCACGCGACGATGGGCTTGGTGTGCTGCAGCACTCAGCCTTTCATCAGAATAATACTGCCCTGACTCGGGACTGAATCAAGTGAAAGTGTAACGGAGAGTTCTGGACTCACCTCGTCCCTCGTGGAAGCACGCGACGATGGGCTTGGTGTGCTGCAGCACTCAGTCTTTCACCAGAATAATTGCCCTGACTGGGGAGTGAATCAAGTGAAAGTGTAACGGAGAGTTCTGGACTCACCTCGTCCCTCGTGCAAGCACGCGACGATGGGCTTGGTGTGCTGCAGCACTCAGCCTTTCATCAGAATAATACTGCCCTGACTCGGGACTGAATCAAGTGAAAGTGTAACGGAGAGTTCTGGACTCACCTCGTCCCTCGTGGAAGCACGCGACGATGGGCTTGGTGTGCTGCAGCACGCAGGCCTTGGCGGCGGGCGCGGGCGCGGGCTCGCCGCGGCACCAGTCCAGGCAGCGCCGGGGCACGCCGCGCTTGGCGCAGCAGCCGCGGTGGTCGGAGCCGTCGGCCGCGCACTTGAGCAGCTTGTCCAGGTCGCCCGCGCACCCGGCGCGCTCCACCGCCGCCTCCACGTCCAGGTAGAAGGAGCACGCGTCCATGCACGACGACGACACGTTCTGCTCCACGCAGCACGCCGTCACGTTGGTCGCCGCCGCCTGAGCACGCATGCACAAGCGATGAGTGTCTACACTTTCCAGGAACACCAAAAATGAATGGGTTTCATTGTATTTATGGTTTTCATTTATTTATGGTTTTCATTGTATTTATGGTTCTCATGATGTAAATTGCGATGGAAAGAAGGGTAGGGTTCTCAGTGGGGGAAGAGTTAGCTTTCAGGTCTAAGAACATTCAGGTCTACTAAAGTTAGTCTGGCGAAGAAAATGAGAGTCATTCCTAGGCGCTACAAGGAACGCTCTCAGAGCGTGGTCATTGCCCGTGTTTCCGAAGTATTGCGAACTGTTTAATGGCAAGAGGGGTCACTGTCTGTCTATCCGCCCAAGAATAAATGGTTTTGATTGTATTTATGGTAGTCATGATACGAATGGTGTTCGAAAGAGTGGTAATGTTCTCAGTAGCGAGTTGTTAGCTTACAAGTCTCCGAACATCGAATGTCAAGTTAATTGAGACGGATATTTGGCGAAGAAATTGAGAGTCATTCCTAGGCGCTACAAGGGACACTCTCTGGGCATGGTCATTGCCCATGTTTTCGGAGGATTGTGTGCTGTCTGATGGCAAGAGGGGTCGCTTTCTGCGCGTAAGTGCAAACGTCGGAGGATGGAGGGATGTTGGGACGTAAGACATCACTAGAGAGAACGTAAGTTCAGGTGGAAGGAGCACGCGTCCATGCACGACGACGACACGTTCTGCTCCACGCAGCACGCCGTCACGTTGGTCGCCGCCGCCTGAGCACGCATGCACACGTGATGAGTGTCTAGACTTTGCAGTCACACCGAAAATGAATGGGTTTCATTGTTTTTATGTTTTTCATGGTGTTGTAAAGAGTGGTAGGGCACATCCAGTGTATATAAAGTTAACTGAGACGGACATCCCGCAAAGAAAGTGAGAGTCATTTCCAGGCGGTACAGGGAACGCCACAATGGAATGGAGGATTCGGGACGTTGGAGCGTTCTGCATCACTAGAGAGAAAACAAGTTCAGGTAGAAGGAGCACGCGTCCATGCACGACGACGACACGTTCTGCTCCACGCAGCACGTCGTCACGTTGGTCGCCGCCGCCTGAGTTAATGCATGGACATGTGATGAGTGTCTAGACTTTGCAGTCACACCGAAAATGAATGGGTTTCATTGTTTTTATGGTTTTCGCGAAGTTGTAAAAGAGTGGGCAGAGTACATCCAGTGTATATAAAGTTAACTGAGACGGACATCTCGCAAAGAAAGTGAGAGTCATTTCCAGGCGGTACAGGGAACGCTACAATGGAATGGAGGATGCGGACGTTGGAGCGTTCTGCATCACTAGAGAGAACACAAGTTCAGGTAGAAGGAGCACGCGTCCATGCACGACGACGACACGTTCTGCTCCACGCAGCACGCCGTCACGTTGGTCGCCGCCGCCTGAGCACGCACGCACACGTGATGAGTGTCTAGACTTTCCAGGAACACCAAAAATGAATGGGTTTCATTGTTTTTATGGTTTTCATGGTGTTGTAAAGAGTGGTAGGGTACATCCAGTGTATATAAAGTTAACTGAGACGGACATCTCGCAAAGAAAGTGAGAGTCATTTCTAGGCGGTACAGGGAACGCTACAATGGAATGGAGGAAGCGGGACGTTGGAGCGTTCTGCATCACTAGAGAGAACACAAGTTCAGGTAGAAGGAGCACGCGTCCATCCACGACGACGACACGTTCTGCTCCACGCAGCACGCCGTCACGTTGATCGCCGCCGCTTGAGCACGCATGGACACGTGATGAGTGTCTAGACTTTGCAGTCACACCGTAAATGAATGGGTTTCATTGTTTTTATGGTTTTCATGGTGTTGTAAAGAGTGGTAGAGTACATCCAGTGTATATAAAGTTAACTGAGCCGGACATCTCGCAAAGAAAGTGAGAGTCATTTTCAGGCGGTACAGGGAACGCTACAATGGAATGGAGGATGCGGGACGTTGGAGCGTTCTGCATCACTAGAGAGAACACAAGTTCAGGTAGAAGGAGCACGCGTCCATCCACGACGACGACACGTTCTGCTCCACGCAGCACGCCGTCACGTTGATCGCCGCCGCTTGAGCACGCATGGACACGTGATGAGTGTCTAGACTTTGCAGTCACACCGAAAATGAATGGGTTTCATTGTTTTTATGGTTTTCATGGTGTTGTAAAGAGTGGTAGAGTACATCCAGTGTATACAAAGTTAACTGAGACGGACATCTCGCAAAGAAAGTGAGAGTCATTTCCAGGCGGTACAGGGAACGCTACAAGCGGGACGTTGGAGCGTTCTACATCACTAGAGAGAAAACACGTTCAGGTAGAAGGAGCACGCGTCCATGCACGACGACGACACGTTCTGCTCCACGCAGCACGCCGTCACGTTGGTCGCCGCCGCCTGAGCACGCATGCACACGTGATGAGTGTCTAGACTTTGCAGTCACACCGAAAATGAATGGGTTTCATTGTATTTATGGTTTTTAATTTATTTATGGTTTTCATTGTATGTATGGTTCTCATGATGTAAATTGCGATGGAAAGAAGGGTAGGGTTCTCAGTGGGGGAAGAGTTAGCTTTCAGGTCTAAGAACATTCAGGTCTACTAAAGTTAGTCTGGCGAAGAAAATGAGAGTCATTCCTAGGCGCTACAAGGAACGCTCTCAGAGCGTGGTCATTGCCCGTGTTTCCGACGTATTGCGAACTGATTAATGGCAAGAGGGGTAACTGTCTATCCGTCCAAGAATAAATGGTTTTGATTGTATTCATGGTAGTCATGATATGAATGGTGTTCAAAAGAGTGGTAATGTTCTCAGTAGCGAGTTGTTAGCTTACAGGTCTCCGAACATCCAATGTCAAGTTAATTGAAACGGATATCTGGCGAAGAAATTGAGAGTCATTCCTAGGCGCTACAAGGGACACTCTCTGGGCATGGTCATTGCCCATGTTTTCGGAGGATTATGTGCTGTCTGATGGCAAGAGGGGTCGCTTTCTGCGCGTAAGTGCAAACGTCGGAGGATGGAGGGATGTTGGGACGTAAGACATCACTAGAGAGAACACAAGTTCAGGTGGAAGGAGCACGCGTCCATCCACGACGACGACATGTTCTGCTCCACGCAGCACGCCGTCACGTTGGTCGCCGCCGCCTGAGCACGCACGCTTTCGTGATGAGTGTCTAGACTTTGCAGTCACACCGAAAATGAATGGGTTTCATTGTTTTTATGGTTTTCATGGTGTTGTAAAGAGTGGTAGGGCACATCCAGTGTATATAAAGTTAACTGAGACGGACATCTCGCAAAGAAAGTGAGAGTCATTTCTAGGCGGTACAGAGAACGCTACAATGGAATGGAGGAAGCGGGACGTTGGAGCGTTCTGCATCACTAGAGAGAAAACACGTTCAGGTAGAAGGAGCACGCGTCCATGCACGACGACGACACGTTCTGCTCCACGCAGCACGCCGTCACGTTGGTCGCCGCCGCCTGAGCACGCATGCACACGTGATGAGTGTCTAGACTTTGCAGTCACACCGAAAATGAATGGGTTTCATTGTTTTTATGGTTTTCATGGTGTTGTAAAGAGTGGTAGGGTACATCCAGTGTATATAAAGTTAACTGAGACGGGCATCTCGCAGGGCATCTTCGCAAAATCAGGGCATCGGGCATCTTCGCAAAATTTTCGAAGGGCGCAAAATTCTACAGTTGCCAAAACATGCTTGTGGTATGTAAAATGATGGAAGGGGCCCGGAAAAATAAAATCCTTCCGTCAACTTTCAGTTCTAACAAGATCTCGTGTTTTCCAAAATAGGCAGCTGAAATCAAGTTAACTGATACCGACGTTTGGCGAAGAAAGCGAGATTCATTTCCAGGCGCTACAGGGAACGCCCACAGGATACGCCTGCAAGAAAAAGATCCCGGATCTGCACCGACAGCTGGCTTTAAAGAAAGTCTGGCTCGAATACACGGGTGCGGTTTTACGGCCAATGACCGTTTTCCCGAAGAATAACCAATACGATTAATGAGAGGGAGGGTAATGGCGGACCGTCGAGAAAACCTGTCATGTCCCCACTTTGCCCTCCACAAATTATACACATGGATCGATTGGGATGTGAGCTCTCATTCTCACAGGGGGAAGTCGCGCTGTCTCATTTGTACAATACGGGTCGCTGACTGAACATAAGAGCAAGTAACAGTAAACAGATGTAAGAAGAACATTGGAGTGTTCGGACGTGACTAGAGAGGACACGGGACCACACCATGAAGTTGGTCGCCGCCGTCTGATATCAAGCACATGTGACCGTTATGATCCTCAGAGTCTTAATTTTGCTGACAAACCAGAAATTAACGGTTTTTATGCATGGATGATGAGTGTTGGTTTGAGTCATATTGGATACATTGTGAAATGAGGTGATGGGGAGATCCGAACTAGCTATTCTGCTAGTATCGACAATCCTGCCACAGTTGGTATTTGAACTAACAGCAACAGGACACGCACGATCTCCCGGCCAGAGACAGTGAATTGACAATATTTGATGTATTGAGCCATTTCAGTTGGTGCCTTAGAGAGGAACTAGCAACTCCATACACTAACACTGGGTTTCTCACTGAATTCCACCGTTGATAGCGAGCTTGTTTTCTACAAACTTTTGAGAACATTGCAGGAACACCCCATCAGCAATCTTTGTTGCTGATCAAAATCAGAACGTCTTGTTGTAAAAGTTTTGTTTGTAAACGTCTTGTAAAGTAAACGTCTTGTTGTAAGAGCAGACATTCAAAACGTGACACGTCCACTTCACACTTTCCGATAAAAATGGAAAATATGGCACAAATTTTGCAGCATTTAACACAGTCCTTCATTGAACGAATAGAGTACTACTTAACGTATTTAAAGTATCTCGAGGTTTTCCCTGAAAATAAAATTTTAGACAAAAACAGAAGAAAACCTCAACATTTTCCAAATGGACATGTCACGTTTTGAATGTTTGCTCCCCAAATATGGCATATATAAAGAAACATTAAAAATCCTTCTATTTTAGAGTTCCACCTACCATTACAAAGAAAGGGATGACCGAGGAAAAGGAAACAAATGCATAAAAAATATTCGTAATTCAGATCCCGCAACTCAGGCGAAAAAACAGCTGCTCTGCAGTGCGTGAGGTGGCTTTATTGATTGATTGAATTTTTTGTGTTTCCGGGCGCGTCATCTGCTTCGGTCATTAGTCCCTTTAGTGTAGTGTTTTTTTCTCAGGAGATGGCGGTGATTTTCCCCTCGCTGGATGGCGAGATCCGGCACCGACCTACCGTCGGCTAGTGGGGTTTCCCCCTAACCAGGACTCTCCCACCAGCGGGGCACCGCCCCAGCCGGGACAACCTCTAAACTCCCGACCGGTCTCCCTGAATATGTTGTAATGTAGTGCATGTTAGTGTAAGTGTGTGTGTAAGGGGAGAGGAGAGGACAAGGAAGAGGAAGGACAGATCGCGCGCGGTCCGTGGCCCGTTTGGTAGTGTACTGCTCCGGCATTCGTCTGGTGTTGATCGGAGAAACCACGGAAAACTACCGATCAGAGCATCCGGCCGCTAGAATTCTCCCCCAGACAGCGACTGAATTCGACCTAGCTGAAAAGCTAAAAATCGAAAAGCTAAGTGTCGAAAATCCTGCCGCCGTGGGGAATGGGAACCTAGGACCTCCCGGTCAGAGGCGCTGCAGTGGCATCAGTTGATGCACTGGGCTACCGCTCCCGGTACGCGTGGGGTGGCCATCTCTCTAGTTCTCGTTGCACCACGCCCCTCAACAAAATATTGATGTTAATAAAATATCGTCTTTAATAAATCGATGTCATATACTTCGATATTTTTTAACATGGATGTTTTGAAATCATCGACATCGATATTGCAGTTAACATAAGGACTTTGTCAGAACTCTCAAAGAGCAAAACTTATGCTTTGGGAATTGCGCGGTGCATGCGTAGCTACGCACCTGCGAGCGTACGCGCAGCGACACGGGCTGCGTGGCGTCCCCGAAAGCGTTCTCCGCGCGGCAGAAGTAGTCGGACGCGTCGTCCGCCTCCACTTTGTGGATGGTCAGCCGCATCACGTACACGGACTCCTCCTGCAACACACACATAGAGTAGGGAATGCGATATCGGCACGAAAACATCATTGTTTCAAAACGTCTATGATCAACATTAGATCTTTGATGTTAATAATATATCGCCCCAAAACCACGGATGTTTTAAACTTCGATGGTCTTAACAATGGTTTAGTAACAATTTCTTTACTCCTCAGACTCCTCCTGCAACACACACATAAAGTAGGGAATGCGATATCGGCACGAAAACATCATTGTTTCAAAACGTCTATGATCAAAATTAGATCTTTGATGTTAATAATATATCGCCCCAAAACCACGGATGTTTTAAACTTCGATGTTCTTAACAATGGTTTAGTAGCAATTTCTTTACTCCTCAGACTCCTCCTGCAACACACACATAGAGTAGGAAATGCGACATCGGCACGAAAACATCATTGTTTCAAAACGTCTATGATCAAAATTAGATCTTTGATGTTAATAATATATCGCCCCAAAACCACGGATGTTTTAAACTTCGATGTTCTTAACAATGGTTTAGTAGCAATTTCTTTACTCCTCAGACTCCTCCTGCAACACACACATAGAGTAGGAAATGCGACATCGGCACGAAAACATCATTGTTTCAAAACGTCTATGATCAAAATTAGATCTTTGATGTTAATAATATATCGCCCCAAAACCACGGATGTTTTAAACTTCGATGTTCTTAACAATGGTTTAGTAGCAATTTCTTTACTCCTCAGACTCCTCCTGCAACACACACATAGAGTAGGAAATGCGACATCGGCACGAAAACATCATTGTTTCAAAACGTCTATGATCAAAATTAGATCTTTGATGTTAATAATATATCGCCCCAAAACCACGGATGTTTTAAACTTCGATGTTCTTAACAATGGTTTAGTAGCAATTTCTTTACTCCTCAGACTCCTCCTGCAACACACACATAGAGTAGGAAATGCGACATCGGCACGAAAACATCATTGTTTCAAAACGTCTATGATCAAAATTAGATCTTTGATGTTAATAATATATCGCCCCAAAACCACGGATGTTTTAAACTTCGATGTTCTTAACAATGGTTTAGTAACAATTTCTTTACTCCTCAGACTCCTCTTGCAACACTCACATAGAGTAGGGATGCGACATCGGAAACAAAACATCGATGTTTCAAAACATTGATTTTCAAAATTAGAACATCGATATTAATAATACATCACCCAAACCCATGGATGTTTTAAACTTCCATGTTTTTAAAAATGGTTTAGTTACCTCTAGCATTCATGTTCGCGCAGGAGAGAATAATTTAATTGCGGTCGTATTAATTTATAATTATCATTTAACTGCCGAACCAGCAAAAAAACTTTCCGGACTCATACTTTCAAATTGAATAATAAAAAACAAAACACTACATTTATCAGGGAAAACTCTTGAAGTTCTACTGAAAAAGTACATTTTTATCGTATACTGGTAGATCGTCTTGAAAATAAGCCCAAGTACTACTTGAAACTTCGTATGGAATGTATTTCAGGGGAGGAGAGATTCATCTATTCCATCCTTGATAACAACGACCCTGAAGATTATCGATTGTTCAACCTCAACTCCCTTCCCATTCAGCGCAAAAAAGGGAAGGCGCTCTTGTTTACTACAAGCCTTGCTAAAGTGAACGTTCTTTTTTTTTACCGGAAAGTGCGATTCGTCTAGAATGAAGAATGAAGAATGTCTTCCGTCTCCTCGAACCCTCACTATTAGTCACTTTGGTATGAAAGAATGTAAAATGGTATGTGACAACTCATTGAAAACTGAGATACCAAAAACCTAAAAACATTGACAACAAAATATTGATGTTAATAAAATATCGTCTTTAATAAATCGATGTCAAACTTCGATATTTTTTAACATGGATGTTTTGAAATCATCGACATCGATATTGCAGTTAATATAAGGAGTTTTTCAGAACTCTCAAAGATCAAAACTTATGCTTTGGGAATTGCGCAAGTTTCAAGACATTCTTGGACTTACCTGTGATTTTTACTCTCCGACCGTCCACGCCGCGTTAGCATATTGACTGTCCATTGAAGAAAACCACTTGTTTTCTTTATGGAAACTAATTACCTCATGAAGTCGCGATATGTTTTCCAGTTAGAGCATTTGCCAATAGATAGCAGCAATTCGTGGGAAATACTTTTGCCGAGTTGCTTGGTGTTCGATTTCAAATGATCATTTCACGACAGTTCTGAATCCAGTTTATGTAGCCACTCCGCAATCACTTGTGTAACGAATATTTCGTATCAATTATAATAGCAGTAAATACTACAAAGAATATGTAACTTAGAAGAAACATCTTGTTAATGTAATAGTGTCTAATACAGAAAACATTGTGTTTCGTGAAGTAGGCCACTAGGAAACAATTTCTTCAAATACCGCCCAACTGGCGAGTTGATTCATGGCAACTCACCTCCTTGTCCGGGAAGACGGCGATGTCGTAGCGACCCCCTTGGATGACGGGGATGCGGCCGTTGTGGTCCTTCCAGAACACCATTTTGGGCTCCGGTTGCGCCTCCACGCGGCACTCCAATGCAACCGAGTCGCCCGGCGCCGCCATGGTGATCACCGATGCGGTGATGTGCGGCGGGTCTGTGCACATGGTTTCAGATAGAGAGATAGATATTTCTTATTTCTGCAGGTAGGTATTTACAACCTGGTGGCAGAACACAACAATTTACATATTTCAACAAGAAATATAAATAGCTCGCTCGTGGCACATAGCGAAGTCGCGTGCCTTTCAGCACTGAGATCCGGGTTTGATTCCCGTCGAATCTCGTGTGAAATTTGTTCCAACAGAACGAGTTTGCCTGCTTCACAAGAGCTAGTTCAACCCCTGTGAAGTGTCCTAAACCCTACCCCCATTCTTATTTCTTCCCAATTCTGGCCGCTGGGAAGTGACGCAGGAGCGCGTAGCAGGAGGCGCGTACGCGGAGATGCTACCTGGTGGTCCTCTTGACAACTGACTGCGACGTGACGTGACATGACAAATAAAAGTTAATAGAGGATTACTCCCAAACGCACAAACGTTAATGGAGGATAACTCCCCAGCGCAAAGCGCTCAACGCCCCTTAAGGGGCTTGAAGACGCGTTGCGTTGAATTGTAGACGCAACAAATTAAAAAAATCTTTAAATTATAACAATAAGAGCAATAATAACATTACTAGGATTAACTCTATACTTTTTGGCTGACCTACACAAATATTTTAAATAATTAAATACACGACTTCACTTCATTATAATTATTTCACTTCATTAATTACACTGCACTTCACTTCATTATAACATTTGCATTTCACCTCTCTTTCAACTTCTCTATTGCACTACACTTCACAACACGTCACCACACTTCAATACAATATTACTTGCATATAATTACATATTTATTACATTAAGGGTAAATCAGCTAAATTTGGGCTCATATCCCTCATCATATCCTTTGTGAAGAAATAATACTTCAAGACGGTGACAATACGCCACAACACGGAGAACAATAATTTCAATAAGTATATTTCCTATTGAATTCTTGAAGATGTGCACAGATAATCAAGTTACATTTAATTACGATGAAGCATGGTGAAGCAATTGTGCAAAGCGCAATGGATGAGTTCATCATTTTTTTGTAATTCGAGCATTATAAACAACAGAATGACAAATGGCGGAACTTCGTGTTCCGCCCAGGCGTTTCAAGAAGAACTCTAATGATTATCGCCATGTGATCGAAATATCTTAAGAATTAAACAAATTGATATTAAACATTTTTTCTCAAATTATTAAAAGGTATCAACCTCCCAGCAATATCATTAATTATAAACGACCTTTTTAGCTACAAGAAATTGTTCTTAAAAGGACATCTTATGATCCAGATTATAAAGTGTTTTCCGTTTTTTTCATGAACATTTGCGCCATCACACATTTTGTCGATAGGAGCGAGATAATCGTGGTAAACGAAACAGTCAACCACGGTTTACGTACAAATGTCAAATACCAATGATGTCACAATAAAGTTGTTTCCAAAAATTTCTTTGATCTGAGCACGCATGCACGCATTGTTCTACCAGTGAAATCTCTGATTTAAAATTTACTTTTTGTTTACTCCAAGAGAGTATAACGGCGCCTGCTCAGTTTCATTACCTCCGTATGTGAAAGCACATCTTCGAGATTGAAGGACGCATGAAACACGCAACATGATAACTACGAGAGACTTATGACTGGGAATAATGCTTGTTTCTTTTCTTTGCGCACATTGTAATTCTATAGCATTGTTGTATTCGTTAAATATGTGCTCTAAAATTTAAAAATGCTTTAAAAACTGCTAGTCATTTTATAAGTCCATCACAGTACATGGACACTATTTCAATTGGATCACCTCCACGTGTCAACTCGTGTCTTTGGGTGCCTGACAGAAGGTCAAGATGGGACGTTAGAATGATTCATTGATTGATTGATTGATTTTTTCGTGTTTCCGGGCGCGTCAACCGCGTTGCTCATTAGTCCGGTTAGTGTAGTGCATGTTTTTTTCTCGGGAGATGGCGGTGTTGTATTCGTTAAATATGTGCTCTAAAATATGCCTAAAACTGCTAGTCATTTTATAAGTCCTTCACAGTACATGGACACTATTTCAATTGCATCACCTCCACGTGTCAACTCGTGTCTTTGGGTGCCTGACAGAAGGTCAAGATGGGAAGTTAGAATGATTGATTGATTGATTTTTTCGTGTTTCCTGGCGCGTCAACCGCGTTGCTCATTAGTCCCGTTAGTGTAGTGCATGTTTTTTTCTCGGGAGATGGCGGTGTTGTATTCGTTAAATATGTGCTCTAAAATATGCCTTAAAAACTGCTAGTCATTTTATAAGTCCTTCACAGTACATGGACACTATTTCAATTGGATCACCTCCACGTGTCAACTCGTGTCTTTGGGTGCCTGACAGAAGGTCAAGATGGGAAGTTAGAATGATTGATTGATTGATTTTTTCGTGTTTCCGGGCGCGTCAACCGCGTTGCTCATTAGTCCCGTTAGTGTAGTGCATGTTTTTTTCTCGGGAGATGGCGGTGTTGTATTCGTTAAATATGTGCTCTAAAATATGCTTTAAAACTGCTAGTCATTTTATAAGTCCATCACAGTACATGGACACTATTTCAATTGGATCACCTCCACGTGTCAACTCGTGTCTTTGGGTGCCTGACAGAAGGTCAAGATGGGAAGTTAGAATGATTGATTGATTGATTGATTTTTTCGTGTTTTGGGGCGCGTCAACCGCGTTACTCATTAGTCCCGTTAGTGTAGTGCATGTTTTTTCTCTCGGGAGATGACGGTGTTATATTCGTTAAATATGTGCTCTAAAATATGCCTTAAAAACTGCTAGTCATTTTATAAGTCCATCACAGTACATGGACACTATTTCAATTGTATCACCTCCACGTGTCAACTCGTGTCTTTGGGTGCCTGACAGAAGGTCAAGATGGGAAGTTAGAATGATTGATTGATTGATTGATTTTTCGTGTTTCCGGGCGCGTCAACCGCGTTGCTCATTAGTCCCGTTAGTGTAGTGCATGTTTTTTTCTCGCGAGATGGCGGTGTTGTATTCGTTAAATATGTGCTCTAAAATATGCCTTAAAAACTGCTAGTCATTTTATAAGTCCATCACAGTACATGGACACTATTTCAATTGCATCACCTCCACGTGTCAACTCGTGTCTTTGGGTGCCTGACAGAAGGTCAAGATGGGAAGTTAGAATGATTGATTGATTGATTTTTTCGTGTTTCCGGGCGCGTCAACCGCGTTGCTCATTAGTCCCGTTAGTGTAGTGCATGTTTTTTTTTCTCGGGAGATGGCGGGATCTTCCCCCGCTGGATGGCGATATTCGGCGCCGACGTACCGTCGGCTAGTGGGATTCCCCCTAACCAGGACTCTCCCACCAGCAGGGCATCGCCCCAGCCGGGGCAAGCTCCAAGCTCCCGACCGGTGTCCCGGAATATGTGGTAGTCTAGAGCGTGTTAGTGTAAGTGTGTGTGTAAGGGGAGAGGATAGGATATGGAAGAAGAAGGAAAGATCGCGCGCGGTCCGTGGCCCGTTTGTTAGGGTACTGCTCCGGCATTCGCCTGGTGTTGATCGGAGAAACCACGGAATACTATCGATCAGAGCAGCCGGTCGCTAGAATTCTCCTATAGACAGCGACTGAATTCCTAGCTGAAAAGCTAGGACCTAGCTGAAAAGCTAGTGTCGAAAATCCTGCCAAACCTAGGACCTCCCGGTCAGAGGCGCTGCAGTGACATCAGTTGAAGCACTGAGCATCCGCTCCTGGTGAAGTTCGAATGAAGTGGGCCCACATGGGGACTCCGTGAAACTTACGGCTGACGGTGATCTTCCGCGAGGCTTGCATGGGCGTGCCGTAGCCGTTGTCAGCGTAGCAAGCGATCTGGTCCATGTCGCGGGTGACGTTGTGCACCACCGTCACCATGTGGCGGGTCACCTCTTGGCGCACCAGCCGGCCGGTGATGTAGAGCGAGATGGTGGGCGTGGGCGTGCCCATGGCGATGCACAGCACTGTCATCGACCCTCCTTCCGTCACCAGGTTGATGGGGTGCACTGTCGGCGGCTGCAGTCACATGCGGCACAGGAGAGTAAAAGTTTAGACAAGAAATATAACCGAAAAAATTAAGAGATGTTAACACTACCACGTTGAAATTATGTTGGGCGTGGTAGTATTCTAATGGGTAACGGAAAAGAAACTTAGGGCCTCATCTTGGTACCAGGAAAACAATACTGTACGCCACAGCAGCGACCTTCCGTCTCCACAAGGCATATCGCTTTACAGGAGAAAATCCCTTGACGCCCAGGAACGAATCCCTTGATTGCTAGGTACGGATTCTTCGAACAGTTGACGAATTCTGGCGAAACCAAAATTCATTCTCATGACTGCATTCTGTGTTGAAGGAGCAAGAAATTCTGTAATATAGGGAGAGCCAATTCACGAAAAAAAACTCATATCAGCATGGTTATCATAATATCAGAAATAAGTACTTTCTTTACCATTTTGGTCTTAGAAGTATAGATTCCCGTACAAAACCTTTTTTTGTAATTTTACAATTTCAGCGGAGCCTGAATGTTATATGGCATGTATGTTATATTGTGGGCATTTTAAAGACTCAAAGCGCTGTTGTAAACTCGGGAGATCATTTGCGTCATTTGCGAACAGTGATTACCCTACAATTCTCACAGCCTGCTGGCTGGCTAAGGTTCTGACGGCACGTCCGCAGGTGTGCGTGCGATACAGTTTGTCATAATATACACCCAAATTCTTCAATTCACATGTTTTGCGCCGTTTATATTCGTAATTTTTTTGGTAATACTTAGCAATATTCTTACTAATTCGACTCACTTAAAGCCCAACCCTCTGAATGTTACAGAAGAGAATCGTCAGCAAAAATACAAGAAATATTTGCTCATGTAATTGAGGAGAAGACGGTAGTGAGTCGTAGCGTTTTTATTTAGTACAATCTTGTGTGGTTTTGCTTGTGAAACCCTAGTTATTGCTAAACATGATAAATTCTTATAATGTTTAATAATTATTATTTAAATATGCTAGAAAATGAGTAATGAAACTTACAAACACGATAATTAGTTAGTTAATGCCTTATTTTACGTGGCGAGACTCGGGCCATCAGGCCTGCTCTTCCGTCTAACAACGCAAATTTCGCTACGCTCCTTTCACCACCTAGCGGAGAAAGGATGTATTATCTTGGGCGACGAAACAGGCGGATCTCAATTTTGCTCAAAGGCTTCTTTTAGGCTTGAGAATATTTACATGCAGTAAATCTACTACATGGAAGAGCCGGCTTTATTTCTCGTCCGAAGGAAGGAGTACGAAGGATTTTTTTCGCCCTTAAAATCCACGGCTTCGATCGGGTTTGAACCCGCAAATTCGGGTACAACAGTCCGGTACGCTGACCGTTATACCACCGAATCCGCGTAATAGACGTAAAAAACAAACACATTTTCCATATTATTCAAAGAAAGAAGCAGAAAATCTAGAAAAAAATATTTGTAGAATGCCAGTAATACCAACAAATCAACTGCGGGCAACCGGGCTTACCTCGACGAAGGCGGGGTAGGCCGGGTCCGTCCATGCGATGAGCGTCTCGGAAGGCAAACTGGCTCCCTTCTGGGACACCGCTACCACGTACACGATGTACTGCGTGTTGGGCAGCAGCTTCTCCAGCATGTGTGACGTCACGCTCGTCTCCACCAATTGGAAGTCGCCGTCGGCCGCGGACTTATGATACAGCCTGCGGGCGGAACAGATTTTCCGTTCAGACGACAGCATTGGAATGCACGCCAACTTTTATGTAATGATCAAGTTGAGCAATAAGCGTTTTTTGTTGGCTTTTTTGTTTGCTAATAAAACAAAAACATCTAAAGTTACGAATAGTAATTTATCTTACTAGTAGCTAAAAGGCACTATTACGTGCAAGTTAGTTGATTATTCTGGAGCGCGGTAGCGGCTATTTAAATAGGGACTTACATATTTAAATAGCCGCTACCGCGCTCGAGAATAATCGACTAACTTAAACAACTAACTATTTAAATATTAACGAGCACATACTGGTGTTTTGGAACTGTAACATGGTAACATTATATCCTAGCCTTCTTAAATTTTGATATTTTTTCTCTTTTGGGCTTATTTCAATTAAGTATTATATTGAATTCGGCAGATTTACATCGGATACAATTATAATCCAGCAAATAATGTTATTTAATAATTTAATGTAAGTTTATGTAATAAATGTTAATGTAATAAAATTTTGTCACAATGCCAATATATTTAATAAAATATTACTGATTTCCTGTGCATATTAACATACTAGTCATGATTAGGTGCGTAAGTTTTTGTATTATTAAAATAATTTCTTTGTTATTGTAAACACTGTACTGTGTGTATAACTAATGCAAAATTAAACACTGAACCTTAATGTAAAATACTGAAAAGCCGCTAAAAACCTAGAATTGAAAAGACTATAATGAATCAAAAAGAAAAGGCATCGATTGTCATCTTTCCCCGAGGTGGCGGTTGGCAGCCGTGGGCGTGACTCACTTGTAGGAGAGGCGCTCGGAGGGCAGGCTGAACTCGGGCGGCTGCCAGGAGACGGTGAGCCACGTGGCGCTGTGGCTGGACACCGCCAGCGAGTGCGGGGGCGACGGAACCGCCGCGATGCCCGGGCTGGCCGTCTCTGCAACCACGCGACACACTGCAACCACGGACTCGGCTCCTTTTCATTGATTCATTGATTGATTGCTTTTTTCGTGTTTCCGGGCACGTCAACTGCTTTGGTCATTAGTCCCGTCAGTGTAATGCATGTTTTTTTCTTGAGAGACGGCGGTGATCTTTCATGCTGAATGGCGAGATCCGGCGCCGACCTACCCTCGGCTAGTGGGGTTTCCCCCTAACCAGGACTCTCCCACCAGCGGGGCATCGCCCCAGCCGGGACAAGCTCTAAACTCCCGACCGGTCTCCCGGAATATGTGGTGGATTAGTGCATGTTAGTGTAAGTGCGTGTGTAAGGGGAGAGGATAGGACAAGGAAGAGGAAGGACAGATCGCGCGCGGTCCGTGGCCCGTTTTGTAGGGTACTGCTCCGGCATCCGCCTGGTGTTGATCGGAGAAACCACGGAAAGCTACCGATCAGAGCAGCCGACCGCTAGAATTCTCCTCCATACAGCGATTGAACTCGACCTAGCTGAAAAGCTAGTGTCGAAAATCCTGCCGCCGTCAGAACTCGAATCTAGGACCTACCGGTCAGAGGCGCTGCAGTGTCATCAGTTGATGCACTGAGCTACCGATCCCGGTGATTGATTGTCAGTGATTTCTGGCGCGTCAACTACTGAGGTCATTAGTCCCGAAGGTGCATATTTTTTTCATCGGGAGGTGGCAATGATCTTCCCCCACTGGATGGCGAGTTCCGGCGGCGACCTACCGTCGAATAGCGGTTTTTTCCCCAACCAGGTATCTCCCACCAACGAATCACCACCCCAGCCGCGACTAGTTCTTAGTCCCTGACCGGTCTCCCGCCATGTGTGGTAGTGTAGTGCATTTTAGTGTGTGTGTGTGTGTGTCTGTGTGTGTGTGTTTGTGTGTGTTCTAGTTATAATTCTCCTCCAAGCAGCGGCTGAAATTAAATATTGCCTAGAAGTGAATGATTCAATATTGTCTTCTGACACGAGAGGTGATGGTTTGTTATCCATTATATCTTCTTTTCGCTAAAAGAAATTCGAAAAATCCCACCGTTTTGAAATGACCAAAAAAGGATTACACTAAAAACGAAGAATCATATTTTTACGGAAGGAACACTTTCCATAGAATGCATCGTCCACATTTATTGCCGCGCGACAAAGATAATTATAAGTATATTAGAAAAACATGTAAAAAACTCCATAATCAAATGGAAAACACAACGCAGGAGACCATGGATTCAACATATTGATAGGATGCAAGAAAAAATAATAGTCAAATCCTAAGAGATACGAAACCTATGGGAATAAAACCTGGAAGACCGAAGTGAAGATGACAAAATAGTTTCTGAATCCATGGAACAGAACAAGCCCTTTCCCTTCGTCCGTCAACTTCATCCCATCCATAATCGTTGTCTTGTTACCATCATTCACCCTTTACGTCTACCTACCATCGTTTATATTGGATAGGGAAATGTAAATTGCCATTGAAATGTTGTGCCTAAGAAAGGGAATGAAAAATAAATGGGGCTCCCTATCCTACGCTTAGTACTGCGAATGGCACTCAAAACACGTTGGCTGCTATTACTTTTATCTGAAATTCGCTAGTAGCCGATAAATCATTAAATCGCCATTCGTTAAATAATTAAATCAATCACAAAATTCTAGAACTAAGTGTACTTTTAATTTGTCGAGCAAAGTGAACTTCATTTGAGTAGAATTTTCGAAGTTTTTTTATTGTCTCCTTTCCCTCCATTTCTCTTTTTTTATATATTCCCCACTTGGCTTTTATGCTGTTTTATTGGTTATTAATATTTTTAGTTTCCATTTCTATTAGCTATTAAAATGCAACACCGGATGTCCCCTTTTTCGTCCAATGAGACCTTCCTCTATTAAAAAGGTTTATGAAATTTACTCCAGATTGCTGTATTGTAGTTTCATTAAACTATATATCTCTTTAAAGTCTTACAATTAACTGAATAAAATTGGAAAGGCAAACAAACTTGTATAGCTTGTAGTTTGTACTGACGAAATTTTCGTATTTATTGATTGCCACTCTGAGTAATATGCGATGGTGAATATTGAATAGAGTTGATATTAACTGCTAAGTAGAAATCTAGTAACAACGCTCTCAAATTTTGATGAAAAATGATCGGTGTGTACTGCTAAATATTTTATATGGATAATGACACATCGCTGTTGTTAATTATCGGCGTGCCAAATAACCGAAATAACGGGTAGCTTCGATATTAAATTTTCTCAAAACCTCATTATTGGAATTTGATTTCAAGAGCGATTAGAATTTTCCTAGAAATATGTACCCAATGAAATTTTGAGTTCATCCTTCACTGCCTGCAGTAACAACGCACCAAAATTTCTAATAAATGATAGATACATGCATTAAACAAAACGAACAACGAAGCTATCATACAATACACAATTTCGTGTGTTATTAAATAGAAATTTCATCAGATAGTAAAAAGTGATGAAAATGTAGTTTAGACCTTTTCGCATAGGAGAAACAAAATCAACGGGAAAAAAATTGGTTTTTACAACCTTATTAACACTTTTTTCTCTACAGTGGCATCATTACAGTTCTGTTATTACAGTTTTATGAATACTTACTAGAGGAAATAGTTGAGTCTCTACTGTAACTCAAATGGGTAGCACAATATGTTACTTATTGTAACTTGTGAATCGAATATGAACGGTATTTTAATGTAATGTTACATTCATTTCCAGAATTTGAATCTATATAAATTGGTATTAGAAGTAGCAGGAAATTAGGCTAGTTAAAATAGGTGAGTTGTTACTGTTGTTACTGATTAGCACAAAAAACATCGTATCGATTGGGCGACGTGGATTTAATGGTCAGATCGAATCTCTGGTTGGACAAAACGAGTTCGCGATGAGACAGATTTTCCTGGAGTTCTTCCGTTTTATCTGCATTGAATTCCGCCACATTTATATCACCATGCAAAGTCATAATTCTGCCTGTGTCTCTTTTATATTTATCGGATTTATCTATCTGTTTAAAAGCACTATCTAATAGTGTCTTAGTCACCACTGCTGAAAAACTGCCTTTTATGATTTCACTTTGATGGATGACAATGAATCCACGCTATAAATAAATAATAGTTTTTTCCTTTACGTACAAAATTCTTGCGCAGAGTAAGCAAAGGGTTGCCGAGCCAAGATTTCAAGCAAGTACTGGAGTGATTACCAATAGCTTCATTCATAGTTTTGTACAAAGTAATGACTAGTGATAATTATATTTGTAGTTTTGTGCTCGAGAAGTGACAAATGAAGAGGTGGTTCACTGAACAAACTATCCATTACCAATAACTGTATTGCTTTATGGGAAGAGTTCTCTCTATATTCCAAGACTATGGTGTACATGCGAATTTTTTGTATGCCACAAAGAACTCAACAGATCAAGAAATCTAATATACGCTAGCATTATGAGGTGAACCATCCGGCCAAGAATGACAAATTTGTTTTTGAATAAAAATGAATAGTTATTCTTGTTTTAAAACCTAAGGCAGCTAACGAAAATACGAAGTATTTTTCCTTTTACAAAGAAAACATTATCAACATTTTTAATGCCCATGCCAGGGAAATGAATAATTCCACCCGATATTTTTATCTATTGAGGATTCCTAAATTAAGGCTAGATCTTTAGAAAAAAAATCCACGAAGAGAATCAACAATGTGTCTGAACTTCAAAGTTTCACAGTAAAAAGTTAAACACCTGAAACCATAATGCAGGAAAATTCGTCAAACAGTTAATTCGAAAATAAGATAAAACGTCCTCTCGTACTATACTTTTTAATTGACTTGTCAAGAAGAGGTGGATAAATTTGATACATCATCAATACTTTCTTCTTTCATATTTCACACTTTTGGATCCACACCGTTGTTAATTAACTAGGGGACACTGCAGTCCCCATGTTTGTCATACCGCGGCTTGCAATCATATTCCTCTCCTGTCTACTCGTGATTTCTTCTGCGGGCCCACTGCTCGGGGAGGAAACACCGACCTGCCGCTTCCCCTCGAAGTACTTCCTTGGACGGAACTAAATTCTCGATAGAAAACCTGTATTATTCACTGATATTTTATTGGTTGCTTTCGTCTTCGATATGAAGTTCGATACACTCTGCATAACTTATCTGGATCGAGGGGATCCTGGTTATGAGGGAAATATGAAAACAGGTGAATGATGTGACATATTGATCTGGGCTGTCCGGATGACGCCGCGTCGAAGGCTGGGGTGCCGACGTTTCGACCGACATATCGCGGTCCTCTTCAAGGCTGTACTGCAGAGGACCGATATAAACGTCGGCACCCCAGCCTTCGACGCGGCGTCACCCGGACAGCCCAGATCATGACTCTGGCCGCGGAAGCCTACGATATCATCGATGTGACATATTCTCTTATGGTGGGAATTATGAAAGGGAATAATAGGAGGCAAATATGAAAAGTCAAGCACAGTCATGACACTCAGTTAATTAGGAAATAAGTAAATCTGAATCATTAATATTAGGTACAATATTAGGTATTAATATTAGGTACATCTTGTATGTAGTACCACGGGCGTCTACTGAATTTAATGGTCGCAGACGACAAAATGCCCTTGGGCTAAAGGATTTCGATACTGTTTGATCATTAGAAGTCTTTGGGACGCTCGATCATTGGAAGCCTTATGACGCCCTTGGGGCTTTGCATATATTAAAACTATTCAGAGAACGATTTTGATATCCCTTCAATTTGGCTCCTAGTGAACGGATTTAAATAAATAAGGTACCAAGGAAAGGAGAAGCAGGAAGATAACATTATGGGCAACTTTGCAAGTTTGCGGGAACTGGAGGAGCAGTTGATCTTTCTTAGAGAACATCGTGTTGTGTGATCGTTAAAACTATATTTTATTACTATCAATTATCAATTTAGAGTACTTGCTTGTATATCATTCTTCCGATATCTACTGAAAACATGAAAGAGGTGAGGGTGTTCTGATTATTATTTGGAAATTATGTATGTATAAATATCATGGTAAAAATGAAACATAATGTATATCATGGACATGCAGTATTTTCTGCCTTAACTTTTCTACAACTCTTCCTTCTGTGCGACGTAATCACACGGGTTCAGCTAGTAAATAACTACAACGCGCCAGGGAAATCTCTCCGCAGTGGCACCTTGCTGCTTGCCACACAAATTATGTTGGTAGCAGCGTGTAACAAAAGAAAACGTAAATACCGCACTACAAATATAACAGATGCTGAAAGTATTGTTATTTTTGTGTGATTGCGCGTATTTTACGCTGAGGTGTGCTGCTTGAGTTGGTTGGCGACACTGGCCGGCAGGTGCGGCGTGGAGGGTAGCAGTGAGTTTTTGAAGGTCGGCGACGGCGAAGGGAGGTACCGTACGATAGACAGTCAGACGAGATGTGACGAGTAGAATTTAACGCCTGTACTGTTTGTGAGTGATCGCAAGGACTGCATCGTGTAGAAAGTGGCGAGGAAAAGGGAAAGACTCGTGCGGGTAGTGGGATTGTAGGGGGGAGCAGGGTGTGCTTTGTATAACAATTGTATTCCTGTAACAAGTTGTTCCCCGCAGGGGGGGATCACGATGACGTAGGTTGTCGTGATCTGTGGTGGAGTGCCGCAGACGACCACCCGGTCCCTGAGTCTCGCGGCGCCGCTCACGTCGTTAGCCTCAAGGTGCAGGCGGTGAGCAACCGGCCACCCACCAGTTGGGCCCACGGCGCGTCTACCTTGGGAAGAATCGGGCGAAGGATGCTTTTCTAAGTACCCCGGATCCCACTTTAAAGTCCGGCGGGAAATTATCTACCACCCGTCAGATTGCCCAGGTTCCGACGTTACCCACGTCGATAGCTGGCGGTAAGGAATGGAGAGACGGGATGGGGGCTCCAAGCCACCTGGACCTTAGTTCAAGTGCCCTCCAGTTGGACCCTCGGATTCGTCGTCGCAGTGGCCTAAAACTCTGGGCAAAGAGGATGGAAATTGTTACCCGGCGCTTGTGAGTGGCGCATTGTCGAGACTCCGGTACTAGCCTGGATAGCTAGGAGCTCTGAGCTGGCAAGGCGGCCCCTACCCGGGCATTGTATGGGGAGGTTGCGGCGAAGGTAAACTGGGTTCCGGCTGTTTCCGAACACCAGCCTGTCGGCGTTAGCGCATCGGCGGGGGTTGCGGATTAGAGCCCAAAGAGGCCAAGGTGCCCACCCCGGGAACTTGTCCTCCGGATGAAGCGAAATGTTGTGGTGTTATAGACCGCCTGGGGTTTCATGCATGTAACAAGTCGTTAATGAAACTTTATTTTTGAAAGGCTATTTCATTTAAAGAATTTTCCCTCCGGATCCACCTCCCACACCTTAACTTATTAACACATACCTTAACCTCCCACACCTTAACATCGATGTGTTTGCTACCAACATAAATGCAATTTTTAATAGGAGACCCTGACTTTCCTGGCGCCCTGTATTTGAGCCTGCGTGAGTGCATTGGTGGTGTGCTGAGACTCACCGGTGTGCGTGGCGTTGAGCAGGAGCACGGAGGAGGGCAGCGAGGCGCCGTGCGCGTTCTGCGACACCACGAAGAAGCTGTAGAGGGCGCCGCTCTCCAGACCCTCGATGTCCACCGTCGGATCCGTCACGTTCACTTGCTGCAACGCACCAACGGGAGAATTGCACCAGTTGCGTACATTTTTGGTTTGGTTTTTTCGTGTATCCGGGCGCGTCAACGGCTTCGGTCATTAGTCCCGTAAGTGTAGTGCGTGTTTGTTCTCGGGAGATGGCGGTGACATTCCCCCTGCTGGATGGCGAGATCCGGCGCCGACCTATCGTCGGCTAGTGGGGTTTCCCCCTAACCAGGACTCTCCCACCAGCAGGGCACCGCTCCAGCCGGGACAAGCTCTGAGCTCCCGACCGGACTCCCGGAATATGTGGTAGTGTAGTGCATGTTAGTGTGTGTGTAAGGGAAGAGAGGACAAGGAAGAGGAAGGACAGATCGCGCGCGGTCCGTGGCCCGTTTGGTAGGGTACTGCTCCGGCATTCGCCTGGGTTTGATCGGAGAAACCACGGAAAACTACCGATCAGAGCAGCCGGCCGCTAGAATTCTCCTCCAGACAGCGATTGAACTCTACGTAGCTGAAAAGCAAGTGTCGAAAATCCTGCCGCCGTCAGGACTCGAACCTAGGACCTCCCGGTCAGAGGTAAATTTTGGTTCTTTACTGATTCATTGGTTAGTGTTTCCGAGCACGTCAACAAGTAAGATAATTCGTTCCGTAAGCGTAGTAAGACAAAAAAAATACACCAGATGTGTACAAAGGGTCGAAAAAATATAAATGCCAATCCCCTTCATAGGAAAATCGAATATATTTTTCGATCAAAAGGAAGTGTGCCTCGTATTTTTCAGTTTCTTGTACATATAAATTAAAATAGACAAACGTTAATATATTAGATGGGAAACTCGTCTTCAGTTCTCCCGCGAAAGAGATATTTCGTTCATTCCTTTTGTTATTTTGTTTGTATAGCCCGGTATACACGGTAAAGTTTTCGTGCAGAGTCTCATAGTTTCTATACAGAAACTTGAAGTTCCCAAACTAGAAGTACAAAAGCCAAAAGACGCGCATACACGGTCTATACGTATTCTGCACGATAGGGGATCTAAAGAGAAACAACTTAATTGCATCATCCGAGTACTGTCAGTGGTGATATTTCTGTGTGCGCGTTCTGGTTATGATCTTTATTTGGTATTAATTAACCATCAGGAGCATAGAGAATAAAAATAGTAAATCCAGAATTGAGAAAAGGTAGTTTATATCATTTCATACAATCACAATTTGACATACCTAACCACAAAATCGCAATGGCCTATCACCGTTAGTGAATCATTCTGCCACTAGAGGCGCTTGAGTCAAACTGTAGGCTTTCTGCATGAAAAATTATGAACATGCTCATATTGAAAACGATCCGTCTGGCCTGCACGTTTTCTGTTCGTCTAATCTGCACGAAAACTGTACCGTGTACACTGGACTTATGAGTTAAAAATATACAATTGCTCTCAGAATGCATATTACAAATATCTTGAACATACAGCGAGGTCAAAAATTATAACTTTTGCCAAAGCACATGTAGTGGAAAATTGCAGATAAGGCAGTTACGTAAGTGAAATTTTCTCCAGATTGTAAAGCGAACCCTCGCACGCACAGATCTTCGGCAGGTACATGAAATATTTTTGACAGCATTACAACGCGACCTGCCGAACAGAAATTCCCTAAAAATAGGGGCAACGTTCAACTCTGTTTATTTCAATTTACCACTCCATGATTATTGGCAAAAAGTGATCATTTTCAACCTTTTTATGCGCTATAGAAGTTTGTCACATTTATTCTGAAACTCAGTTTATTCACTAATAAGTTGACAGGAAACTAATTTCTTTCCTCAGCAGGAGGTGAACTGTTTCGTCTTATATTGCACATTTCCTATGAAAACTGAAACTGTCGTCACTCCAACCAATCGCTCGTCGTTGTGGTTACTCACGTTCTGCAGGCGCGGCAGCGTCTCGTGCGCCGTGGTGTTGTCGGCCTTCTGGTAGTGCACCACGAAGAAGGTGACGTTGCTGCCGTCCGCGGGCGGCTGCCACGCCAGCGTCACCGCGCCGTCGCGCACGCTCGTCGCGTGCAGCTCCTCCACGGGGCCCGGCAGCAGCCCCGCCCCTAAGCACGAGCGTTTATTATTTATTTATTTATTTATTTATTTATTTATTTATTTATTTATTTATTTATTTATTTATTTATTTATTTATTTATTTATTTATTTATTTATTTATTTATTTATTATTTTATTTATTTATTTATTTATTTATTTTATTTATTTATTATTTTATTTATTTATTTATTTATTTATTTATTTATTTATTTATTTATTTATTTATTTATTTATTTATTTATTTATTTATTTTATTTTATTTATTTATTTATTTATTTATTTATTTATTTATTTATTTATTTGTTGTTTATTTATTTATTTATTTATTGTTTATTTATTTATTTATTTATTTATTTATTTATTTATTTATTTATTTATTTATTTATTTATTTATTTATTTATTTATTTATTTATTTATTTATTTATTTATTTATTTATTTATTTATTTATTTATTTATTTATTTATTTATTATTTTCTTAATGGTTTCATTTTAGGAGGTTATTCATACATTGTTTTAGATCCTAAAAAGGTCCAGAAAATAGTTAATCTATTTCGAAAAGTGGTATTTCCATCCGTCCCATAATATCCTTCTCATTCTATGCTCAATGTTAAACATCGAAGTTTTCGTGTATGATAAGCTTCGAACAGGTTCTTGGACCTGAATCTGTGGTCTGCGAATATGGACCAGTATTTTATAAGCAAGGTTTTGAGAGTCCCAAAATACGCCTTTGGCAACGTCAGTTGAATTAGCAATAATTGGTCACAATTGCAATTTTGACAAAAAATCAACACGTTATGTAAATCTAGTAACCATTAGTGTTCGATTCCATGTAAGAAAAAAATATTCTGCACCCAAAGACAAGTTACAGATACAATAATCCTGTCGTCGAAATGACCTGCCGCGTCCCCTAATTTTTCTCTCATCTAGCGAAATGAAAGGTCAGAAGTGTTATTGGATGGTGACATACGAGTATCCATTCAGATTGACTCTGCATTGTTAACCACCATCCCCGAACACAGCAGATCATCTCCCGCCCCCACCCACCTTCCTCGAAGCACTGCACGATGTTGCCGATGTAAGGCGCGCAGCCGGCGATGGCGGCGGCGAGCGAGCCGGCCAGCACGCCCGCGCAGACGGGCGCGCAGGCGGCCGGCACGCCGCGGCGCGCGCAGCACGGCGCGTGGTCGCGGCCGCCGGCGCCGCAGCGCAGCAGCTTGTGCAGCTCCCCGGCGCACACGCCGGCCAGCGCCTTCACGTCGCCCATGCGCGCGTCGTACGAGCACAGCGGCATGCACACGCCGCTCAGCCCGGCCGCCACGCAGCACGCCGTCGCGTTGTGGAACAGCGACGCTTCTTCCTGCTCCACTTGCACCTAAGCACGCAGTGCATGACGCTTTAAGTTTGTGATTGCGTCGCAAAAGTTACAAAAGTTACTAAAGTTACAATACGTTACAAAAGTCCTAACAAATGCACTGTGTCACGCCACGAATGTACTGCGTTACGTTACGAATTATGCTATGTTGCGATATGACTGAAACTGCGTTACGCTCCAAATGAAATGTGACTGCGTCGCATTACGTTACAAAGGTCCTAAAAATGCACTGCGTTACGTTACGAACAATACTGTCTTGCGATATGAATGAAACTGCTTGACACTACAAATGAAGCAGCGTTACGTTACGAATAAAACTCCGTTAAGTTACGATCGAAAGTATGTTACGTAAGGAATGAAATTGTGCAATGTTAATACGAGTGCCAAGACACTGCGTTACGAATGTAATCCTTTAAATATATGAAATAACTGTTTTACGTAATGCGTGTTACTATGGTGTGTTTGGAGTAAAATAGCCATGCGTTAGAAGTGTAATTTTGATGTTCCGTGAGTGACTGCCTACGCCGATCTGCCCGGCAGCCACGCAGCATGCCATCACGTTGTGGAAGAGCGACGCCTCCTCCTGCTCCACTTGCACCTAAGCGCAGTGCATGTGACGTTAAGCTTGTGATTGCGTCGCATTACGTTACAAAGGTCCTAACAACTGCGCTGTGTCACGCCACGAATGTCCTGAGGTACGTTACGAATTATACTATGTTGCGATATGGCTGAAACTGCGCTACGCTCCAAATGAAACAGCGTTACGTTACGAATAAAACTCCACTAAGTTACGAACGCAAGCCAGTTAGTAACGAATAAAATTGCGTTGCGTTACGACTAAAACAGCTGTACGCTCCGATTGAAATTTCGTTAAGTTGTGAACGCAAGTCAATTATGTAATAAATGAATCAGCATTACAATAGTTATTTTATTTTACACGTGTTACTATGTTTTATTTGCATTTCATGTGGATGATAGGTGTAATGTTGCTCTACGAGTGCATGCACACGCCGCTCAGCCCGGCCGCCACGCAGCACGCCGTCGCGTTGTGGAACAGCGACACCTCCTTCAGCTCCACTTGCACCTAAGCGCAGTGTATGAATTTTCCAGGAATGTTAACGATTCCTTTGCTTACATTACAAAGGTCAGAGAAATACGAATGCACTGTGTTATATTACGACTGTAACTGCGTTAAGCTACGAATGGCTCAGCGTTTCATTATGAATAATACTCCCTTACGTTACGAACGGACGTCCGTCATGTAACGAATGTTAAGTTGAATGCACTATTGTTACGTAAAATTTGTGATTGCATCGCACACGTTAGAAGCTGCGGTTGTGATTGCGTTATTTAAGAATCTGCGTAATATCACAAAGGTCACAGCATAACGTTTAGAATGATTTATGTCACGTCACGAATGTAAGTGGCGCACGCTACGAATAATACTGCTTGCGTTGCGTTACGACTGAAACTGCTATACGCTCCGAATGAAACTTAAGTTGCGAACGACAGCCCATTACGTAATAAATGAATCTGCGTTTCGTTAGTTATATTAATTTACACGTGTTACTATGTTTTGTTTGAAGGTCATGCAGATGTCAGGTGTAATGTTGCTAACTGAGTGAATGCCCACGCCGATTCTTCCTCAACGAAACTGTTATGTAACGATTGAAACTGCGTCATGTTAATAATGCAATGACGTTGCTTTTACGTATACCACTCAGCCTGTCCACCATGCAGCTCTCCGTCGCGCTGTAGAAGATCGTCTTTTTCTTTCTGCTCCACCTATACTTGCACATTAATGCAAGTGAGTCGCGTAAATGTTATGGCGATGTTAAGTTCGCGATTGTGTTGTGTCACGAGTACATTTGTGATATAAGTGCCATTGTGTTGTGGCAGTATTCGTTGTCAATCAATAACAATCGCTGACTGGAAGGGTGTAGAGTTCATGTCCCGACGGTGACTGATTTTAGATTCTAGCTACGTATCTGGTTTCAATTCAGACACTGTATGGAACAGAGTTCTAACCCCCGGTTCGTCTGATTGGTAGTTTTCCGTGTGCGTTCAAACTAATACGATGTGAATACTTGTGTAGTGCGTAATCGTTTCTTCGACAGCATTTTCCACTCCTGTCCCGTTACACACGTACACTTACAATACATCACCACAAACGCCAGGAGATCAGTCGATAGCTCAGAGTTTGCCCCTGCAGGGGTGGTGCCGCGCTGTATAAATGAAGAGGGAAATACGCAAGGCAATCTGCAGATCTCACATTGCAGCGAGGATGACAATGGAGGATCTCACATTGCAGCGAGGATCACAATGGCGAATCTCATATTGCACCGAGGATCACAATGGCGAATCTCATATTGCACCGAGGATCACAATGGCTAATCTCATATTGCACCGAGGATCACAATGGCGAATCTCATATTGCACCGAGGATCACAATGGCGGGCCTCACATTGTAGTGCGGGAAGCAAACCGACACTCGGGATGTAACGTGCACTGTACTGACGGGTTTAATGACATTACTTGTCGCTCTCGGAAACTACTCATTCATTCATTAGATCAGTCATTGTCATCATCGCTCCCGCCATGCCTGATTGATTATTCGTGTTTCGGGGCGTGCCAACTGCTAAGGTAATTAGTTACGTGAGTGTGGAACACGTTTTTTCCTCGGAGGTTGGCGGTAATTTTTCTTCTGCAGGTGGTATGATCTCGCGCCGCCCTGTAAGTCGGCTAGCGGGAATTTCCTGAAACTGATATCTTCCATCTGGAGGCACCGCCCGAACCGGAACAAACTCTCGACTAGTCTTCCAATATGTGCGGTACTGTAACGCATGTAAGTGTACGTACGTAAGAGTGAGAGGAGGTCAAAGAATGCGAAGGAAAGATCGCGCGAGGTCTAAGGCTCGTTTGTGAATGTACTGCTCCGGCATTCGCCTATTGTTGGTCAGAAGAAGCACGAAAAACTACCGATGAGAGCAGACGGTCGCTAGAATTCTCCTCCAGAAAGCGACTGAATTCGACTTAGCAGTGTAACTTATGTCGAAAATCCGCCACAATGGCACTGGTGATGTTAGCGTCGGCGTTGGCGTCGGTGTTGGTCGTGTGGGCGGATGAGGTGGGTGTAGTGATGGAGGAGTTTTGATGATGGTGTTCGTAAAGATGTGGTTGTGGGGGAGGCAGTGATGGTGGTGTAAGTGATGACAACGATGAATGTGGTGATGGTGGTTGTAGATGGTGAATAAAATGATTTGCATTGTTGGTAATGATTCTCATGGGGGTAGTAATTGTGATGGAGGTAACAATTGTTGTAAAAGTAGTCATTGTGATGGAGGTAATAATCGTGATGGAGATAATAATCGTGGTGGAGGTAATGATTCTGATGGTGGTGGTGGTCGTTGTGGTATTTATGGATGTGGTGGTAATTGTGGTATTTGTGTTTGTGGTGGTGATTGTGATATTTGTGGTTGTGTTGACCGAATAAACCAGGGAAAACTACTGAAAATAACGGCTGGCCGCTGGAATTCTCCTCCAGTCTGCGGCTGAATTTGACACATCAATTAGCTAGAGTCGAAAATCCTGCCACATTTGCGAGTAGAACCGTAGGATCTCCCGGTCAGAGGGACTGCAGTGACATCAGTACACCTTCCTTCGGAGGGAAAGTAAAACCGCCTGTCCCATGTTAGTAGATATACTGCATGTAAAATATCCTCAAGCCTAAATGAAGCCTCTGAGCTAAATTCAAATTACCTCTTTCGTCGCCCAAGTAATACCTTCTTTCTTCCCTAGTAGGTGAAAGGAGCGTAACAAAATTTGCGTGGTCAGACTGAAGAGCAGGCCTCATGACCTGAATCTCGCCACGTGAAATACGGCATCAATTCAATTCGATTCGATTCGATTCGATTCAATTCAATTCAATTCAATTCAAGTTGGCGGCCCGAGCCGGCGCCCCCGGCCCGTTGGCTGCCGTGTGTGGGCGTGGCGCTCACCTGGCTGTGCGTGCGGAAGACGACGCGCGGGGACGGGTCCCCGGCGCCGTGGCCGTTGACGGCCTCCACGTACACCTCGTAGTCGGCGCCCGCGCGCAGCCCCTCCAGCACGAAGGGCTGGCGCCGCGCGTGCACCACCCTGCGGCAGGGGCAACGGGCATCGATATCACACACGTGTTGTATTGCTTGGAAGGGTTACAAAAGGAGAGGCAGAGAGTGAAGGAAAGACCATAAGAGAGAGGGATAAAAGAATCATAGTGAGAAACAAAGCAGATAGATTGATACACACACACGTGTGTGGAGAGAGAGAGAGAGAGAGAGAGAGAGAGAGAGGGGGGGAGAGAGATAATATGAGACAGGGAGGGAGAAGCAGAGAGACAAAAAGAGATACAGGAAGAGACAAAGAAAGACCGGAAGAGTCCTAAGTCAGAGAGAAAGAGATGCAAGCAGAGAAATAGTGCCAGAAAGACCAAGGCAGTGATGAAGGAAGACACTCAGGAATATATTATATTAAGAAATAATACACAGTCGAGATAAAATGCGAGAGAGAGAGAGGGAGAGAGAGAGAGAGAGAGAGAGAGAGAGAGAGAGAGAGAGAGAGAGAGAGAGAGAGAATATGAGACAGGGAGGGAAAAGCAGAGAGACACAAGGGGAGACACATGAAGAGAAAAAGGAGACAAAGAAAGACAGAAAGAGACAAAAGCCAGAGAAAAAGAGATGCAAGCAGAGGAACAGTGCCAGAAAGGGAAAGAGATAGTAATGAAGGAAGACACTGAGGAATTGTCTGCATTAAGAAATAAAACACTGTCGCGATAAAATGAGAGAGAGAGAGAGAGAGAGAGAGAGAGAGTAGGAGACAGAGAAAGAGACAGGGAGGGGTAAGTAGAGAGAGAAAAAGAGACACAGGAAGAGACAAAGAAGGAGTCAAAAGTCATAGGTAAAGATATGCAAGCAGGGAAACAGTGCCAGAAAGGCAAAGAAACAGTGACGGAGGAAGACACTGAGGACTGCATTAAGAAATATAACACAGTCGCGATAAAATGAAAGAGAGGGAGAGAGAGATGGAGAGAGAGAGGGAGAGAGATGGAGAGAGAGGGAGAGAGATGGAGAGAGAGGGAGGGAGAGAGGGAGAGAGAGAAACAAATAGCGACTGGGAGGGAGGTACAGAGAAACGCAGTAAGAGAAACAGAGAAAGAGACGAAGATAGGAAAAGAGAGCCAAAACGTGAGAGAGACAGTGCGCTCACCGGTAGTCGTTGTCGTAGGTGCTGAGCGGGCGCCAGTGCAGCGCGTAGTCCAGCACGGTGTCGGCGAGCGCGGCGGGCGGCGCCCAGTGCACCAGCGCGAACGACGAGTCCACGTGCGACACGTGCACGCGGCGCGGCGACGACGGCAGCACCCCGTAGCCCCGCAGCAGGCAGCTCGCGTACGCCGGCAGGTGCTTCAGGCAACTGCAGGCACGCGCCACGCACACGTCAGCGTAGGAGGAGAGGCCTTTGTTGTTACTCGTTGGGGTCGGGGGGGGGGGCGGGCTTGAATGGGCGGGGAACGTGCTCGGCATGCCGTATCCGCCGGAAATAGTGATGGCAAATTTGACCAAAACATCGATATTTCGATACATCAAAACATCGATGTTTCGATACATAGATGTTTCGATACATCGATGTTTCGATACATCGATATTTCGATACATCGATGTTTCGATACATAGATGTTTCGATACATTGATGTTTTGATACATAGATGTTTCGATACAACTCTAAAGGATTTTCGATGTCGATGAAAACGTCAATGTTCAAAATATCGATGTTTTATTTACAGACTAATAAACGTGCTACTTTCCTACACATTTTTAATTCCAGTACGTAAAAGGGATATATTTTATTGTTTGCTTACTAGCATGTTAGTAGTATGTAAAAATTACTACCGAATGTAAATAAAATTAACAATAAAGAATATCGTGTTTTGTTATCGTTTTCGTGTGTCACTGTCGATTCAGGCAATGACACGCCTGGCGATAACATGCATTCATAACACGAGCAGCTTCCAAACTTCCTAATATTATACAAGCGAATTGTGCAGCGTGGCAAAAAGGATGACGCAAAACAACGATATTACTATGGAGTGCTGTTATTCTACGTTTTTCGAACAAAATATCGATGTAAAGAAAAAGTCGAAAGCAAAATGTCGATGTACATATATCGATGTTTCTGGTGAAAAACAGTAATTTTTGCCATCACTAGTGGGAATTGTCTCCTCGTGGACGTGGGCAGGTGTGCAGGAAGCCCATTAGGATGTAATGATAGTATAAATGCTTTTTTTTTCTTGATATGTTGATTTGGTTGGTTAGTGATTCCGGGCGCGTCAACACCTTCGGTCATTAGTCCCGTAAGTGTAGTGCATTTTTTCCTCGGGAGATGGCGCCGACCTACCGTCGGCTAGTGGGGTTTCCCCCTAACCAGGACTCTCTCACCAGCGAGGCACCGCCCCAGCCGGGACAAGCTCTAAGCTCCCGACCGGTCTCCCGAAATATGTGGTAGTGTAGTGCATGTCAATGTACGTGTGTGTGTGTGTGTAAGGGGAGAGGAGAGGACAAGGAAGATGAAGGTAAAAATTGCCCGCGGTCCGTTTGTTAGGGTACTGCTCCGGCATTCGCCTGAGGTTGATCGGAGAAACAAGGGAAAACTACCGATCAGGGCAGTCGGCCGCTAGAATTCTCCTCCAGACGGCGACTGAATTCGACCTAGCTGAAAAGCTAGTGTCGAAAATTCTGCCACCATCGGGACTCGAAACTAGAACCTCGCCGTCAGAGACGCTACGGTGACATCGGCTGATGCACTGAGCTACCGCTCCCGGTTTGATATGCTGACTATACAGGTGATTCACGATCAATGTTACAAATTTCTAGGGCATGAGGTGGGCGAAGATTATTATTTTATGCCAACAGATGAAATGGGATGTATCACATAAAATGCTACACACAATATAGTTTTGAATATCGTGGTCCTTATTGATAGGCTACTCAATCTGCACTTCTGTGTGTTACGTTCACGAAATCTCTTCGATCGCATCAGAACGTGTTCCTACCAAACACTAGTACAGGGCTACATTCGAGTTCAGCAGCTGTGTGGAGGAAAATTCTAGCTATCGTCTTCTCTGATAGATTTTTTTTTGTATTTTCTCCGATCAATTTTAGGCGAATGCCGGAGCAGTACATAAACAAACGGACCACGTGCGATCTTTCATTCCTCTTTCTTGTCCTATCGTCCCTTTACTGAAGTACACTTAAACGCGCTACTCTATCACTCAAGGTGGCCAGTCAAGAGATTAGAACTTGTCTCTGTTCGGATAGTGCCCCAACGGCGAAAGATACTTGGATGGGGATAATAACCCTGCAAGCCGACGGTTAAGTCGGCTTTCAGGGTTACTACTATCCAAGAATTACTGCCTCTAAGTAATGAATCCTCTTATTATCTCTAATTAATGAATCAGAAAGGTTATTTGTGACAGAAGTGGTAAAGGTTAAATTGTATTTATTACTAGTAGGAAATGTTACTAGTAAGAGAAGGTCGTGGTACATGAGGTGGATAGGCCGAGTGCCGCAATACTATGAATTTTACTAGTGATATACTATTTTGAGACTTACTGACTTTCATTTTAATAATTCAAATATACAAATGAATTAATAACCGTACGTTTTCTTGAGCCCCGGCATATCTACCCTCACTTCTTTACTAACATTAGATGAATTCAGAACAAATGATGGCAACAAGCTATCTTCCCAAATTCTGATTACCAGAAATGTTTGCTCCCGGGTAATAGAAAATATTTTGCATCGAAAAACTAACTATAGATTTCATATAACAGTCCTGTCAACAAAATAATCAAACTTTCCACTCCCCTCACTTCTAGCGAAATGAGGGCTCAAGAAAACGTGCGGAAATAATAGCTGAGGTGGTCAGACGAAATTATGTTGTTTTATTTGTTGCATTTACAGATTTATCTGAACACTTGAGCATCGCCTCATTTTTAGTACTGGTACTCAAAATGGAACTTTAAGCACGCTAGGCATGGTCTTAAGGAACAGGTTTTACTAGTGTCTGCCTAAAGAAGTCTTTTTCTTTTGGAGTTCCCCAAGGATTCATAATAAGGCACTTACTTGAAGTAGGAGAAGTCGATCTGCGTAACGTTGCCGGTGCAGAGCACGAGGCAGGAGTCGGGCAGGCCCCTTGAGCGGCAGCAGGGCGAGTGGTCCATGCCGTTGGCGAGGCAGGAGAAGGCGTCGGCCGCCCATGGCGCGCACACCATGAGGTCGGGCGCAGCCACGAACGCCGCCGCCGCCGGGTCGCACAGCTTCGTCACGCACCTGCACGCACGCACGCACGCTCAGCGCGGTCCAGCTGACATTGGAGGAACAGGTCTCAGCTCAGATCGGCTGGGAATATGCTTAAACTAGCCGAAACCGACAAAATTGACGAGGATCTGGCCAGTTCAGTTCATCTCAGTTAAACTCGGCTCAGCTAAGTTCCGGGTAGGTGAGATCGGGTCAGATGGGTTGGATCCACGTCGGATCAGTTTGACTCAGATCAGTTGGCCTCACATCAGTTTAGTCCATCTCAGCTCAATTTAGCAGTGTTCAAGACAGCGGGGATCAGCTCAGATCACCAGGTCTTGGCTCAAACCAGCTTGTATCAATTGGGAAAGTATAATTTCAGCTTATTTCTGCTCTGCTCAATTCACTACGTTTTCACGCAGTTTCGTTCACTTCATTTCAACTCACATCAGAAACCTCGATAAGGCTCAGATAAACTCAGCTTTACACGATTCGGCTGAGATCAGCTGGGCTCAGCTCAGCTCATCTCGTCTTAGTTCAGCTCAACTTTGTTCATATCAGCTGGGCTCCGTTTAGACCTGCTTTATTGAGATCATTTGAATTAAACTCAGGTCATCATAGTTTAGTATTGCTAAACTCAATCCCGTTCAGTTCCCTTAAGTATAGTTCAGTCCAGACAGCTTAGTTTGGCGCAGCTTAGCACAGTCAATGACTTTCAGCACATCAATTATTTTCTGCTTTCTAAATGCATTGCAGCCTCTAAAAAACTCAATCATCGCTGTTCACGGACCGTTGATCCCCCTGTTAATGCTAGGGTTAACAGTAGCAATACTACTGTAGATATGCAAATCTAATGGAGGCGCAAATGCAATCTAATTATTACTGTGTTTAGATTCTGATAGATTATTGTATTTTGTGACTTTGTATTATTTTGTAGTACACTGCATATTATTGAACTGTAATGGATAAGAAAGGATTGGTACTAAAACAACGTCACGCCACGTCATCCTCATAAATCATCCGTATAAGCCCCGTCAGCCTCATGAAATCTTCCGGTATTCGTATATATTAATATCTTGATTTTCGTCAGCTTATGTAGTATATATGAGGCAAAGCGTGGCATATTTTGGGTAAAATGAAGGGTTTCGTGCATTGCAGCAACACTTGCTTCAAAATAGGGATATTAATATTATGAAAATTGGAATACTTCTTTGGCTGACTTTGTCACTGCCTCAAGATCCTGTATATATTCTATTGTACTAAATGTAATGGCAAATCCAACCAAAATATATCACTACTACACTCCTGTAGAGATACTTTGAATCTCTAAACCAGTGCTGATATTCAGCCGGTACGTACCGGAGAGTACTAACAGGTTGTTAAAATTATTGTAGTTCTCACAACCAGTAGTTAAAATTTTTGTGCCACGCAGAAGCAGTTGAAATTTATCACAATGAAGTGGTTAAAATTATTGTCACTCTGAATCAGATGTTTCTGTTTGAAATTGATCTCTCTTGATTTCATCCTCTTATTGACAGGCACGCCACTAATTTTGTGAAATCCTGGCTACGTCTTGGACACCATAGAACCGTTGACACACACGCCAGGAATAAGAGAAGTCCAGAATATTCACATAATCAAGTAGCTTTTCGCTCGTTTTTGTAACCTTCAGGCAGAATTGTTAAATTTCTAAATTACTGTACCCATAAATTCGTATAAAAGATGTTGCATTAAAACTTTTCTCTAGAGGCATGTTACCTCAGCTAATTAACAATTTATTCTATTGAAATAAAAAAGAAGATATTTGAAATTATTAGAGAGAACCGGTTATTAATAAAATAGAAATTCATCACTGTTTTAAACCCTTGTTAGAGTCTCTAGATACAGAATAGCGCATTTCATTGCACCACAGATCCCGCCATTTTATATCCATTTATCAGCAGAATTGGAAGAAATGGAATATGAGTATTGTATGTACAATGAATCGATCTCAAATTAATAACAATATCCTTGAAAATCTCCATAATGCCTTCATTCCTCTTTAACTCCTAAATGCTACCTGGGGCGAGAGGATATCAAATGGCGGCGGTATCTAGGGACTCCACCGTTGCAAAACCCGAGCGCACCCTGCCGCGAGCAGCTTGTACTCACGAGGCCTCCCGCACGCCCTTGGCGGTGCAGCAGCCCCTGACGTCGGGCAGCGGGGGCGTGGCCGCGCCTCCCTCGCCCGCCCCCGCGCCGGGCTCGGCGCCCGCGTCGGCCGGCGCCAGCGTGAGCGTGCGCACGGCCTCCGACGGCAGGCTCTCCCCGTGCAGGTTGCGCGCCACCACCGCGATCTCGTACATGGCGAACGGCTGCAGGTCGTTCACGATCGTGCTGCTGTACGTGCCAGGGATCTGGAACGACAGATGAGCCTTTGGCAAGTGGACAAATTGGGTCAAGCGGGACAAAAAGCGACAAGTGGGGGGAAGTGGGACTAGGGGTACAAACTGAGACAAGGGGACAACTGAACAGGTGGAACAAACCGAAAAAAAATGTGACAAAGGGGACAAAAAGGGACAACGGGATAAATGAGTCAAGGGGACAAAATGAGCAACGGGACAATGTGGGACAACTGGGCAAAGTGGGACAACTGGGCAAAGTGGGACAACTAGGCAAAGTGGGGAAACAGGACAAATTGGGAAAACAGGAGATTGGGAATAATGGGGACAAAATGTGTGACAAGGGGACAAACGGACACAGTAGACGAGAGGGACAAAACGGGACAAAAGAGCAACGAGACACAAAATTTCAGAATCGATTTCTGGTAATACTAATAAAGATAAATGTCATAGCTTCAAATAGCATTACGCTCATTGGAAATTTAAAAAATGTAACTTTCATATACCTGTACCAAACCAATGGTAAAAATAAATTTTGTTCACATTTATTCCCACTAAATGTGTTTTGTAGAATAAGAAGAATAAGAATAAGAAGCTAATATTGTCTTTATCGACGTATACAACAAAAACGCCTTTAACGGTCAACTCCGTTTACGATTTTGGCAGTCTACTGTCCGTTAAAGATTTTAACGGTTCGCCATCCGTTAATGATTTTCACAGTCCAAATCCATAGTCCAGTCACAGCCGTTCGTTTAGGATTTTAATTTCCTGTCATCCATTACGAATTTTAACCGACCGCCTTCCGTTAACGATTTTAATCGTCCACCGTTCGTTAAGAAAAATCGAAACAAATGTATCGTTGCAAAATACCTTGTTCCAAATAACACAAGATCTTTTATATTTTTGTAATTCTTGGAAGGTTCTTTAGAATTTTTAGGCAGACATTTTTTTAAAATTTTCATTATAATATTTTACATTTATTTAGGTCTAAATAAATGTTAGCTCTAATGAATGTAAGCAAAAAATGTAATTAATTTAGGTCTAAATGTACAAAAGCGGTCTTATAAATAATATTAACAAATTTAACACTCGTAAACAAGAACTATTAGTTGTTTTTTTTCCTAGGGCTTGTATCCAGCCGACAGCCGGTTGCCCTTTACGTCCCGAAGGGACGCATACTCGACCATACACTAGACAAACACTTGCGGGCTCCTCTGATCTGGGGTCAGCAGAACGCGAGGCCCTCCGCGACAACACACACACAAAGTCAAGGGACAAACAGCCATGCCCAAGGCGGGACTCGAACCCGCGACCCTTCGGACCGAAGCGCTGAGTCGGTACTCGCTCTTAACCACCTCGGCCATCAAGGTCGGCAAGATCTATTAGTTACAT
>BLKR01005047.1:0-90580 GCA_011170035.1 Teleogryllus occipitalis
TTGTAAAATCCCTGAATGTCTAATGGTTCTGTGATGAACGTTTCTGTGAAAATTATTATATCATTTTCTAGTGTTTTTTCGTATTCATCTTTAAGATGCTGTTAAGTCATTCGACATTCCACAGGAGCAAGGAGACCTGACTGGTTAGGTTATTGTGGAGGTCTTTCTGACTGCTGATTGAGTTTGACCCCGTGCATCTGTGTTCTTTCTGACACTATTGTGGAAGCGAAATCGTCTCACTCGTATTCCTTGTGGCCAGAATTCCGGATTGTTTATTTCCGGAAGCTGCGTTAGCGGTACTCCTATCTTAAAAGCTTTGTGAATTCCTTTGGTCTGTAATTGTTCACATGATGTGTCTTTTACTCCTTGCGCGGCGATATAGGTTTCCACATCTTCCGCTGTGGTGCTTCGGTCCAGATGACCAATGTACAGCCCGTCGAGGTGGGTCGGTCCACGTCCTGACGGGGGGATGCAGGGAGGGCTCTCAAGTATTCCTTTCTTTCACAAGTCATTTTTCTTCTCCCCATTATTCATTCTCATTCTTTTATAACATCCTGTTTCCTTTCTTCACTGGCTCTCACTTCTTTTTCACTGGCTCTCTCTGTATGCTGAACGCCCACCCATGTGTTTGCCGTGCATGGCGACCCGTGTCGAAGGGAATGTGTGTCCTGGCGGTTGAGGGGTCTGTTTGTTTCCCCAGTACTCACCTTCTGCTACGTTTTGCTCTGCACTTAGGGATACGTTGTTACGTATTTTGGGGAACATTCCTTGTAGGCTTCAATACGTTTGCTTTGGCCTCGGACTCTTCTAGACGGGCGGTCGGGAGCTAACCCACTCCCGATCAATCGGCATGGACTAGGTCTTGTACTGAACTCCAGGGTGAGCGGGGGGATTCACGGTGGTGCAGCGCTGTTATTCCCCCACTATATCCTCGTGGCAACCCTGACACTCCGATGGAGTGTCCCCTTGTTGGGCTCCGTGGTGGGTGGGGACCATGGGGATGAATCTGATATCCATCTCATGGATACTAAACCTTCTCCCCCGCCCTTACCGCAAGGAAGAGGCGATGTCCGGAACGAACTATTGATCTGAATAGTTTCTTTTCGAAAGAAGAAGATAGGCCAAAGAAACCTAGATTCCTCCTCATGGAATGCGCTGAGGAAGGAAAATCCTTTAAAATGGTATGTGCTGTCCGTTTAGCGCGCGCAATTGAAGAAACTTATGGAAAACTACAAGCTGTGGTGCGACAAAGGAATGGTACCATTCTCTTTGAAGCACGTTCAGATGACCAAATAGATAAGATAATGAAAACCAAGCAGATTGCCGGCCTCCAAGTGAAAGTGACCACTCACCCAACACTTAACCTGTGTAAGGGAGTGGTCAACCATGAAGTCTTCTCTGCGGAGAGTGAAGAAGATTTAATAGCCTTTTTTAAGAGCCAGGGAGTGACGGAAGTATATAGGATCAAGAGGAGGGAGCATGGGCGAGAAATCCCCACTTCCACCCTTATTCTCACGTTTAATCTTCCAACTCGCCCTCAAAAGATCTCGTGCGGTTTCTATAATCTTCACGTACGGCAATATGTCCCAAACCCTTTGCGGTGTTTTAAGTGCCAGAGGTTCGGCCATACACAGCAGCGGTGCATGGCAGATAACCCAGTGTGCGGTAAGTGCGGGAAAACTATGCACGAACCTGAACCCTGTGCAACTACACCGCATTGTGTAAACTGCGAAGGTGACCACCCGGCCAATCACAAGCAATGTCCTACTTTCTTGAGGGAACGCGCCATACAGAAGATTCGAGCAGTTGAAAAAGTGTCCTTTCCTGAGGCCAAACGTCGGTACCAGGCGAGGAACCCTGTTGATCTCTCTCGCTCCTTCTCCGATGCCGTGAAAGTAAAGACCGAGGGTAGCAATGCTACCAAACGGAACGAGCTACTCCCCAAGTAGTGAGTTTCGCATGCCAGGTGTCTCCAGTGGACCTCCCAGTGGATGCCTCTCCCCTCCAAGGTGGGAGAGTGATCATCACGACAAAATATAAGATGGACAAAAAACTCAGCCGTTGCAGTCGACAAAACACATATCCAACCCCCCTTCCACAGAAAATGTTAAACGCAAATCCGCCTCAGACACGATCACGAAATGCTCATCAAAGCCACGTGTTACTCCTTCCGAAACCCACACCGAGCGAGCATCCAGCCCCCCTGGCAGTGCCCGGGAGTCTCGGCTTCGGAGGAGGCTCCCGTTGGGGAGGAGTCTCGCGCATCCGGATCCCAACGTCGGAGGAAAAAAGAAAGTTGAATTTATCATGGCTCTCATATGGAACATGAATGGTTTCTCCTCGCGACGGGACGATCTTAAACTTCTGTTATCCCGTCACAACCCTTTAATAATCTGCTTTCAAGAGACTCACGTCACCGCACCTCGACCCTTGTCTCTTCGTGGTTTTTCCCCTTACAGGTTTGATGTGGATGATGGTCTCCGTGCCCATGGCGGAGTTGCTTCACTGGTACATGATTCGCTGCTGTCTACAGAGGTGCCTGTTCAGACTGACCTTCAAGCAGTGTGTCTGCAGGTGCACCTCCCATCCCTCACACTCACTGTGTGCAATATTTACATCCCTCCAGGACTGACAGTATCTGCTCATGAACTTCTGATTTGATAAACGAACTGCCCTCTCCGTTCGTGGTTGTCGGGGATGTAAATGCCCATAGTCCTCTCTGGGGCTCTTCCCGCACCTGTCCGAGAGGCAGTGTATTAGAATCAGTCATAGACACTGCGAACTTGGTTATTCTAAATTCCGGTGAGCCAACTCATTTTGCCGTCGCCACAAATTCGAGCACGTGTATCGATCTAGTACTCTGCAGCCCTTCTCTTGCAACTGTCCTGCAATGGTCCATCCTAGACGACCTGTGCGGAAGCGACCATTACCCCGTTATCGTCCACATTTATGGACTTGCTCGTGGGTTGGCGCGCCCCCCTCAGTGGTGTGTTCGACGTGCTGACTGGCTGACATTTCAAGCGAACGTTAGTCTATCAGAGGGCGAGTTTGTCAGTGTGGAAGAAATGGCAGCACACTTTAACCGTGCTGTACTACAAGCTGCGGACATTGCAATTCCCACGTCGACCGGCAAATCGCGACACCCCTTCGTTCCGTGGTGGAACCTGGATTCCTCAAGGGCTGTTCGTGCTCGCAAGAAAGCGTTGGCGCGTCTTAAACATTATCCAACTGCGGATAACCTTATTGACTATAAGAGGTGTAGAGCGTAGGCGAGAAGAACCATTCTAGAAAGTAAAAATGCATCATGGAGAGCATACATCTCCTCTCTGAATTGCCATACGCCACCACGTCTGGTATGGAGGAAGGTGCGTCAAATTAAAGGATATCCTTCCCCAAACTTAGTGGCAGGTCTTCTCAAAAATGGTCAAATGATCACAGCTCCAGACGCTATTGTAGAGGAACTTGCCTCTCACTATGAAAGTATGGCGAGTTCGGCAAACTATGTTCCCAACTTCCTCTTGCTTAAAGAAAGAATGGAAAACCGCACTTTAGATTTTTCGACCCGAGCAAATGAGGATTACAATACTCCTTTCTCAATGTATGAAATGCGCTCTGCTCTGATGCTTGCGAAAAGTACCACACCAGGTCCAGACGAAATTCACAATTTAATGCTGCAACATCTTCCCGAAACAGCCATGCAATTTCTTCTCCGGCTGTATAACTGGATCTGGGAAGAGCACACCATCCCTACCTTTTGGCGAGAAGCCATCATCGTGCCAATACCCAAGGAAGGGAAAGATCGATCACTGCCATCAAGTTATCGACCTATTTCCCTCACAAGCTGTGTATGCTAGGTACTGGAACGCATGGTGAATCAGCGGCTGGTGTGGACCTTGAAGTACAAAAATTTGTTGACGCCAATCCAAAGCGGGTTTAGAAAAAACCGGTCAACCTTGGACCACCTCATTTCGCTGGCAACAGCTGTTTCTACATCGTTCGTCTTGAGACAACATCTTGTGGCCATATTATTCGATATAGAAAAGGCCTACGATACCACTTGGAGGCACGGCATTCTGCAAACCCTGCACTCTTGGGGCTTTAGGGGGAAGCTCCCTCTATTCCTCCAAAACTTCCTCTCGAACAGATCTTTCCGTGTTCGTGTGGGTGACAGGCTTTCCCGTAGTCACCCTCTTGAAAATGGTATTCCCCAAGGATCAGTCCTTAGTGTCACTCTGTTTGCCATCTCCATCAATGGTATAGCGTCGACTGTGCGTTGTCCTGTAAAGGCATCGTTGTTTGTGGATGATTTTGCCATCTTCTGTTCATCCAGCAGCATCAGTGTGATCCAGAGGCAACTCCAAATAGTGCTGAACAAGCTCCACGAATGGAGCACGACAACAGGATTTAATTTTTCTACCACTAAATGTATGGGTTTGCATTTCTGTAGGATATATCATTTACACAGCAATCCAGTCCTTTACCTGGGAGGAAATCTGCTTCCATTTGCGGAATCTGCCAGATTCCAGGGGCTCACTTTTGACAAGTCACTCACATGGCGTGCTCATATCCGTGGACTACAAACGAGATGTGTCTCCCCCCTTAATCTTCTTCGAATGCTAAATGGCACATCATGGGGTGCCGACCGCACTACCCTATTGCGGTTATATAGATCACTCATCCGCTCAGTTTTGGATTACGGTAGTGAAGTGTATGGCTCGGCAGCTCCCTCCACTCTGCGACCCATCAATAGTATACACCACGCTGATATCCGTCTATCAACAGGTGCGTACCGCACCAGCCGAATTGAGTGCCTTCTAGCCGAGGCTGGTGAGTCTTCTTTAAAAAGAAGGCGGGATATTTTATTAGCATCTTACGGTGCTAAAGTATCAGGACTCCCTAATCATCCTTGTCGCCAAATAATTATCAATCCGGAATATGAAACATCATATATTCTTCGAACATCACTGCCTCAGCCTCCAGGTATCCGATTGCGTAATCTTTTGCGGGACCTTAATGTTGACCTTCCCACCCCTTTGAAACCCCCAAGTCACCCCATTCCCCCTTGGAAACCCCTCCGACCGAATATTGACCTCAGACTATCTAATCTTCCCAGACAAACGACTAGTCCTCTTGCTTACCAGATGCATTTTCAGGAAACGAGGGTAGCCTATCCAGATCATGTATTCCTATACACAGACGGTTCATCGTTTAACGACAGAGTGGCATGTAGCTTTTATTGTATCAGAGTGACCAAATCATATCGGCTACATTCTCAGTGCAGTACCTTCACTGCTGAAATGTATGCAATTCTTGAAGCTCTAAAATACATCGAGTCAGCGACCTTGCGCCGAGTAGTTCTCTGTTCCGATTCTCTCAGCTCACTACAAGCTATATCCCGTTCTTCCTCAGACTATCTGACGGAATCAATTCGAAACCTCATTCATCGCCTTCTGCTTCGCCACTATGATCTGGTACTGAGTTGGGTCCCAGGCCATGTTGGAATCATGGGGAACGAACTGGCTGACCGGGCGGCGAAATCGGCGACGAATACTCATGTTGACATTCCTTTTGTACCATCGTCCGATGTTAAAGCTTTTTTAAAACGATCCATCTTTAGAGCGTGGCAAACAGAGTGGCACAGTACCACCTATAAACTAAGTGCAATAAAAGATTCTGTTAATTCCTGGCGTTCCTCATCCCGACCTTCCAGGCGTGAGGTGGTTATTTTAACCCGTCTTCGTATCAGACACTGCCACTTCTCTCACAGTTTTCTCATTCGAGGTGAATCTCCTCCTACCTGTGATCCATGCAGGGCGGTTCTTTCTGTGGTACACGTCCTCCTTCATTGTTTGAAATTTGTTGGCAGTCGACGAAGACATGGTCTGGGCAACTCTCTACGAGAGGTACTCGGAGATGACGAGCCCGCGCTCTCAAAGCTTTTTTGTTTCTTGAGAGAATGCGGAATATATAATTTCATTTGACATATAAGGGCAATATAATTTTTATGTTTTCCTGGCCTCAGCTTTACGTTTTGGAACTTTATTTTTATCTACTTATATCTTTTATGCGTAATTGTAGCTCTCCTTTTTAGGGTATGTATATGCTTTTAAATTAGCTGGTAAACTACATCAGCAACACTTAATATAACTTCATTTTATTTGTTTTATAAATACTTTGACATGGGCGCCAATGACCGTAGCAGTTGAAGCGCCCTATAAACCTAATCAATCAATCAACCAATGTACGGCCATGCTGTTTGTGCTCCTGCTTTCAGTCTTCCTTCCTTCGCGGTTCCTATTATGTCCGCGTGGAGGTCTCTCGTCTTCTTATACTTTCTTCTATATTCCACTATTTTAAATCCATCGGAGTGTGGCTCTTCGCTTTCTATTGACTTTTCTTCTAGTGTTCCATTCTTCTCTTGTGCTTCATTCGATAGACTGTGTGTGGCATTATCGGTGTATGCGTTTTCACAGTCGTCCTTTTGTTTGGTATGTGTAGCCTCTTTCTGGTTACCCGCTTGTACAATCACTGAGATGCTATTCAGGTCCGTAATATTGGTTTCTGCGTTTATTGGGCGCCTGTGAGTTTCTGGTGCATTCGGCGCATTGGGTTTCTTCTTGTGGACTGAATTAACTACTGTTAATTCTATATTTGTTGCAAGCATGTCAATCTTCTTGTTCATTTCATTTCTCATATTTTCTATTTCTTTCTGCATGGATCTTCCTGCTTTGTACATATTAAAATCTTTTTCACATGAGTCCACATCAATAGAAGTTTCGATTTTTTCTTATGTGCCGCCTTGAGCGCGTGGAGTTGCCCTTGTAATTCTCCTCATGTCTGGTGATGCCATTTTTGGCATATGCCATCACATTCTACAGCCGCCTCGTTTCCGACTACCTCTTGATCGCATAACGGGCATAGGATATTATTTTTGTAATCTGGGTGACAGTTTTCTGGATTCTTTTGCATTTTCTATTATTCTAGCAGAACTGTTTAGTTCCTCACCACTACCGCTGTGATCTCTGACGTATCCTACACAAATGTTTGATCTTTTTTATGTTGGCAGCCTGGTTGAGCTGGCTCTCGTGTTGTTCAAAATTTCGCCGTGTGTGTATCTTTCTTTCTATGGCATTTAAGATATGCCGCGCGTTACCTTTATTTATTTGAAGGCTTCGCTGTTTGTAGTCTGTGCCGGTACAGCCTCTGCTTGTTTAAATGGTAGGAATTATCATTTACGTGCCTATAGTTTCCACTACGATATCCGCTGGAACCACTCGCTGACCCGTTCCCCACGGCATCCTAATAATAATAATAATAATAATAATAATAATAATAATAATAATAATAATAATAATAATAACAATGCAATAATAAAATAATAATAACAACAATATAATAATAATAATAATAATAATAATAATAATAATAATAATAATAATAATAATAATAGTAATAAATATAATAATAATAATACGCAGTTTTGTGTGATTTTGTTATTGAACGACTCTGTTACTTCACCACACATTACAGAACATTATTGAACACATTACTGTCCACACACATTACAGAACTTATAAGGAGAACGGACACACGCACGACGACATAATTTCGTCATATTCAATTTCAAATCAACGCTATACAAAGAACTAATAACGAACAATGAAAGAAACACCAGCAGCTTAAAAGCCAAAACTGACGGTTACAGCATGTTTAGACGTTTGCAGTGTTTTCAAATTAAAAAGTCCTTATAAACCATGATATTAACTTTTTGCGTACCAGTTAGAGCCAAACATCAAAAGATTGGGACGTGGTGGAAAATGTTCAATATAATATCTGATTTCAGCGCATAAAATGTAATAAGGAACATCATTTTACATCATATGTTACCGAGCCCGTGTTGACCTGTGTTTTTAATTGAGGAACGAGGAAGTATAAAGCACACAGTAATTAATTTTGAATTATATTACAATATAAATTTAATATAAAGAATAAACACCATTGTCTCGAAACACGTGTACAGCTGCTTATTCTTTATATTAAATATATATTGTAATATACTTTGTGGTTAATACTTACTCGATCCTTAATTAATAATAATTTACGGTATACATAAAGTTTCGTACATCATTATACAAATAGTAACTTACGATTACTTACTGGTTCCATCCAATCTACGGGGTGCGAACGTCCCATTAAGTGAGTATGGGGGGGACAGGGGTCCAGACACATGGAGATTAAAAGGGGTTAATCAGCGGAATGTTTTGGTGAATTTTCATATTTATTCCCTATGGTTTTGGGGTTGCTGAAAACGAATGAAGGAGGTGCCAACACGAATTTTGCCTAGAAACATGTTTTTCACTGAACAAACTTGTGATTTTTTAATTCTTTTTTCTGGAACGCAGTTTATGATAAATTTGTTCCCGAGCGAGTATACATGGAAAATAATCGGGCAAACAGGAAGCTAGAAAAATATATGCTTTTTTAAAAATTTTATTTATTTTACATCAAAAACTGTGTATGACGTGCCATGGGGAGAAGTGAATTCTGTGTACGTTTTCAAAATTCAGTGATCCCTACACTAAGCCATATACTTTTTGAATTTTGAATTTAAAAACACGCTACAATGTAATAAAATCTATTTTTAAGGATAAATCAGCAATAAATTTTGGGCTCTTATCCATCATGTCCTTCGTCAAGGAATAATACTTCCTGCCGCGACAACATGGAAACGATAATTTGAATAACTATATTTCCCACTGAATTGTAGAAGACGTGCACAGATAATGAAGTTATATTTATGTCCAGAAGCAAAACAAGGGGCCATCTCAGCATTTGCTCAATCGATCAAGGAAACTGGACGAAAAACCTGATCGAGATGGAGGTCATTGACCCGGAGGCTGCAGTTACAATACTTGTTACAAGTTAGAGCGTAGGCTTCCGCGGCCGGAGTCATGATTAACTTGGCTATCCGGGAGACGCCGCGTCCAGGGCACAGGTGCCAACGTTTCGGTCGCCATTCTGCGACCTTCCTCAGGGCGCAGTACTACGCAGAATGGCGACCGAAACGTTGGCACCTGTGCCCTGGACGCGGCGTCTCCCGGATAGCCAAGTTAATCTTGTTACAAGTTGTTTACATTTATACAGTCCAAATGATAAGTAATGCATTAAATATCACTGTAAAAATTAACGTTACTTTCCTTGTGATGCTCAGTATAGTTTCTAATTGTATAGAAACAGTTAATCAGCAGAAACGATTTCACATGGGATTTAAACTTTTCTGTCGAATTTAATCGTTTAATGTCATCTGGCAAAGTGTTGTAAAATAATGTACATGTATTGTATGTGAAATTTTTGTAATGAGCTGTTGATACTGTCACCTGATGAAAATGACGTCGTCTACGTCGAGTTTTATAGTGATTTTTCACAATCAGTGATCACTGATTTGTAAATCATCAGATAAGGTAATGGTAAAATGCCTAGATTAATAAAGAGAGGCTTATAAGAATCACGTAGGTGGGATTTGGTTATTATTCGCACAATTCTTTCTTTGTAATCTAAAAGTATGGTTGGTATAAGAATATTATGCCATATCTCAGGCGGGAATGAACATTCGCAAAATATACACAACGAGCAGTACGAAGGCCGACTGGATTTGAAAGAATTTTGAACGAGTAGCATAATGAACTTAATTTTGTGTTCAATTCATTTAAATGGACATTCTATTTAAGTTTTGACTGAATTGAGAGACCTAAACATTTTGTTGCCTTAACATCAGTCAATGGTACACCGTTCATTTTCAATGGAACACAGAATTGTTTATTTGAAATGGAACACTGAATTAAAACCGTTTTCTTTTCATTTACTATTAATTTGTTATTTAGGAACTAATTTGAAACATCTTATATTGTACTATTTACGGTTTCTTTATTGCAAAGAATGTTCGTATCATCCGCAAAGAGAACTGTTCTTCCGTTTCGAATCGTTGAGAGCATATCGTTTACATATAGTAAGAAGAGAATATGGCCTAAAATCGATCCTTGAGGAACTCCACGTGCAATTGGCAGAGTCGGAAAGGTGTGTTCCATCATTTCAGTAAGGTATTTCCACTCTCTGAGATCGTTCTTAAGGTCCGAACATAACCAATCTAGGGCAATACAACAGATTCCATGTGAACGTAATTTTGGAAGTAAAATATGATCAATGACGTCAACAGCTTTTGAGAGATCTAAAAATATTCCAATAGTTGCTTCGTTTTGGTTCAATGATGAAGCGTCATTTTTAAGAAAAGAAAATATGGCTCTTTCCGTAGATTTTGATTTTCTAAATCCATGTTGACAATCTGAAAGCGCGTCGTGTTTACTGACAAAAGTTTCCATTCGTACGTAAAAAGTTTCTCTAATATTTTTGAAAAAAACTGACACAAGAGAAATTGGCCAATAATTTTGAAATTCGTTTTTGTTGCCTTTTCTGAAGAGCGGCTTAATCTTAGCTGTTTTGAAAATATCTGGAAACGTTCCGGTGCATAAGGAAGCATTAAATATGTGAGTTAACGAGTGTATAATGGCAGGCGCACAGGTCTTTAACAAATAATCCTGGAAAACGTTAAGAAAATATACACGCCAAATTATTTTTAGGTGTATTCGCCTAAAATGCCTTGTTACGTTGGGCTGACTCAAAGATGTTTTATGCTGGCGAACATGTGAAGCGCCACTTTCCGCGGGAAAGTGCGCCTGCCGCACACACCGTGGGTCGCATAAAGTGCATTGGCAATTATGCGTTGGACAGACTCAATGATGTTTTATGTTAACTCGAGTACTGAAGGTCCGAACCTTGTCGTGGAACATCGAACTGCGTAGCGAAGCGTCACTTTCCGCGGGAAGTGCGTGCATTGGCCGCGTCGCAAATGACTGATTCTCGCAATCAACAGCGCGCGTGAACGAATCGTCTCACAAACTGCATTTGTAGCTTTTTTAAAAAATTAATCGGCGACCATCCGTTTTTTTTTAAATGATGACCCTAAATGAATTAAGAGAAGAGGTAATTACTTTAAGACTATTTTTTTTCTCTTGTCAATAATGTTGCTTTGAGAGTACGAAAGATGTTATAAGACAAAATGTGAAATTGGAAAGATTCCACTTTTTCTCCAAATAATTCAGCTATTCATTTCTTGATCTTGAATTGAAAGTTGATCTATGAAATGATAGGATCAATTTATCTACATTTTATGTATGTTATTTTTTCTCCGATCAAAGGCAAGGCGCCGAAATGCGTGCATTAATTTCAAATAAATATTGATTATTGTTTTAACTTTAGTAGACAAAAGCTTTTAGGATTTTCGGAAGAAATATCTAGATTTACGAGAATATATTTCTGAGCAGCAACACGAAAATTAAAGTATTGGGTGACCTGCCAGAATCGAACTAGCTAAGGTGGGAAACCCAATTAGAAATAGATGTTTATTGAAAACTTGCATTTTGAAAGTTGTTGAACAAACTTTCACAGAAAATGTTTATTAGTTCGTAGCAACAAGGATCAAAAATCTTATTATAATTCGATTTGAATAACGTGACGCTTCAAGGCCTGTCTTCACGATGGAATATGGCATGGTTTATCGCGTCTTTCTCGATCGTACCGCTAGATGTCACTTGATCTGCAGCACTGCTTGATACGTTCGCCTTCATGCGACATCTAGCGGTACGATAAAAAAACTCGAAAAAGCCGTGCCATATTCTATCGTGAAGACAAGTCTTAATGCGCCCAGTTATAAAAACCGAAGTACAGCTCCCGGCAAAATACCTTTTTTATTGTGCTGATTTTATTACTTTTAACCTGTGGCGGCTCGTGCTTAGGTTGCACAACCGTCGGAAAATTCTAAAATACTCTTTATGGTTAGAAATCTATCTTTTCGATTTAATGTCATTCAATAATATTACAGCAACAAGAACTCCAAGCATAGCGTATCCTATAACAATATCAAACTTCTGCGCATTCGCAGTTTGAGTTGTGCATTACTTTTGGGGATTTACGCATGCGCAGAAGATCGAGATTATTGTTGATTGCTGAAATCCGCGCTGCATGTTTTTTTCATCATGCTTCGCTGCGCTCAAAGTTCCTATCAATGTTACGAAATCATTTTAAAATCAAAGAGCGTCCGTCGAGCGCTGTCTCTATCGTCTCGTTGCAAGACAGGCAACGCACCGGTGTGACGTCAGGCTCTTACGGAGCGCTGTAAAGAGCGGCCAAGGTTTAACATTGCTAAGCGGCTTCACGCGCGTTTCTATGCGATATGGCGGTATTTCCCCGTATGTTTCAATTCCGCCAAGAAACTTCACAAAGCGCCACGAACATTAACAGTTGCTGGGAGCGTCGCCGACTGGATTGGGGGGGATTTGAGAATACCAGTTTTCTGTCTTCGTGTAATATAACTGCCTACATGTAGGCAAATTGTTTTATTAATTTGGACGTAATTAAAGGTACACAAATTAGATAAATCTTTGACTATATTGAATGGATTACTTACCATGTTTGTCTAATTTATTTAATGTCATATTAGATTTGTTTATTTAAAACGGATTCCCAATTTTTTTCTTTCATCGACCCTTTTTAATAGAATTGTTTGCTCTATGGACCCCCTTACGTTATTCTCTGTAATATGCAGCAAACATTATCACAAAGAAAAGCACATCAATGTCTTAAAGATAAGTTTCATACCCCTTATTTTGGTAAGAATCTAGAAATAGATGCTTCCGGTTCTGAGTAGCTGAGTTTCTAATCTTCATAATGCAATGATTACAAATGTTGAGCGTTTTAAACTGGCATTAACATTTCTCCAGTGCATATTGCAGACAAATTTTCTTTCACGATATAGTATAGTTCTGAATAAATATTTATAATTTGGTTTTCTAAACATCGTAAGCAATTGCTTAGCTAGGTTTTCGGATGCTCCGGTGCAGGAAGTCGAAATGGGACCTCTATATGAAAGAAACCTCAAATTAAAGATTTTTAAATCCAATTGGTTTAAGGATATGTCTGATGCAATGGAGAAAATAGACCTGGAGTGTAATTTGTTTTATACTTTGCCGATATCCGTCTGCGGGAGTGCGTTTTTAAGTGCACCGTACTTCGGGGGACCGATGTGGTGCACCAGCCTAGCCTCTGATCGTGAGGATGAACAATGGATACGAAAGAAGAGCGATTTTTTAAATTTACTTTTATGTGTTTTTGTTGCGTTATTCCTGAAAACAATTAACAAGTTAATTTCATATTTTTTGTAATCAATGAGATCATAATAATGCCTATCAATCGCCTGTCTGTATTCGACTCCAGACCCCCAATCGACTCCTTGATGAACACAGACTCCCTTGAAAATTTCATTGACCCCTAGGGCGTTGATACCGACTCCGTTAGGGACATGTGATTTGAAATGTGTATTTGATCAGCGCAGCTTCGTTGAAAGACCTGCTGACCAGCCCCTGTGACAGCGTGCAGTTCGCTTCCATGTCGTCGGTTTGCTTCGTTACTCAAACGAGTGTGGGTAAGATTTCGAAACACAATTACGTTTTGCGATTAGTTCCATTGATGTTACTTTTGTTGACGCTCCCGATGCCGATGTCTGAGAACCAGAACTGACAAATCTTTCGAAACGAAGTAAGAATATTGGTATCTAATTTTATGTGATTTTAACTGTCTCGCTCTTAACAAGGTACTTCATAAGAAGAGAAAGTAATGTAATGCTGGAGGATAAAGTCGTGACTTTTCGGCAGAAAAACTCCTATTGCCGGCCTCTGGTAACGAAAAAGTGGATAAATCCAGTTGCCAAATTTAGAAAAAAGTCCTCTAACTCATGGTCCAGCCAGAATCCATGTTTTGTGGGTCCTTGTTACCGAAAAGTCGATTGACGGGAAAACGTCTGCCCGTCTGTGAACAACGGTAGCAGCTAAACCGTTCAGCGGATTTTCTCCAAAATTGATATTCCCTAGTCGATATGGCTGATGTCGCGATGATTAAATAATTTTGAATTTGATACCGATATTTTAATTTTGGGGGATACATTACTTGACGCCCCGAGAACATTTTCAAAAGTAAAAAATTGCCCCAACGCTTTTGATTCAATTTTGTTGATGGATACAGTGAAAAACGATTAAGAGAATGTAGCTGGTACACGGAGAAAAAAGAACAGTTGCAGTATACCTGATCCATTATACTGTATCAAGGGAATTCATAATAATATAGGCCCAACCAGGTTCGCTGTTGCTGTTTCGTGACGGAGATTTTTGGAACGAAAAGTTGCATCGTAAAGAGTCCCTTGTTGCACTCCTCTGAATTCACCTTGTCAGAAATGCACGGGTAGAAGCTGCCGAGTCCAAGCAACCTTGTTGGAAGAGATGGCTATCTGCTCGGCGTAAGCGAGCAACACAGGTTTGAGGATCCAGCCTACCGTCATGACGCATCCGGACGAAACTGTTAGAAGGAGCCGGCCTTCCGTGTCGGCTTGCACAGCTATATTGGTTGAAGGGCCAGCCGTTCGTGTTGCCTTATTTAAGCATTTCTTATTGGAGTTACAAGTACTGATCGTTGACGGGTATAGGATGGGTTATACGTAGTACTTGCTATTAATAGAATATTCATTATTTATTTTTGATCCAACATCTGTATATTTACCTACACAACCAGACACCGTAAAAACGGAAATAAATGCATAAAAATTACGCATTTAGTGATAATTAAATTTCACAATAAACCTCAAAAGCCTTTAAATTCTGCAGTCTGACTGTTATTACGGTAGATACATCAATAATGCCTGCATTGTTGTTGAAGGAAAGTTATAAATTATAGGTTCATTATATATATATATATATATATATATATATATATATATATATATATAGTAACATACCAATATGTTGGACATTGTATTGCGTGTCATTTATGTAAATTACAGGGTGAATTGTAAGGGTAGACATATGTAAATATGGCGTCCTAGCAACGGTAGACGAGTTGTCGTCAAGGTCAACTAACTTCATTGCTTTGAACCACGGGGCGCGGCTAGTTGATAAAGTAAACTGTTTGGGGATTGGCCGAGAAAGCAATGACAGTCTGGGGCGCGGCTAGTTGAATTTGTAAGTAATTTAGGGATTTTCTAGGCATGGAATAATAATGTATTTTGACGGAAGTGAGTCGAATTTTTTCTGACAAGAAACAGTAGAAATATGGACCGAGTTTTGAAGGGCTGAAAGAGGGGAATATGGATTCATTCCGACTTATGCCGTCGTGCTGTGCGGATCGTGTGTAGATAATTGATGTTGGGAGTTTGGGAATTTTGAACGTCTACTTTGGAGCGTATGGTTGTCGGACATTGAATATTGATGTAATGTGCGGAAATAGGAACTTGGAAATATTTCGAGTGCAGCAGCTAGAATTTAAACTGTGAACTTATGTGAATTTGTTGGCAACAGGACTGGGAGTATTTGAAGCAGATAATAGTTTGCTGAACTTTAATATTTTAAGCATACGCGTAAAATAAACTGGGAACTTTTAAAAGGCAAATTAACCGGGACTTATCAACTTATGAAGCGGTGAGGATCAGTGACTTGAGTACACTTGTGCCAGAACGGAGGAAAAGAAGATGGTATTTGGACCTGAAGCCATCGACACCGGAAAGAAATGGAAATGGCTACATTGTCGACGCGGCGACATCGGCCAAGAGCGCGCGAAGACGGGTGCTGCAGTTTAAGGTTTGAAACTGGTTATGACCGAAAGTACGTTTCGTATTGTTAAAATTTCATAGACATTGAATAAACTTACAAGTTTCTGTGAATAGAAAAGATGATTTTCATTTAGCCAATTCCAGCAAATGAGTAGCGAGAAATGTATATTTGCTTTTCAGATTCCTCGACCACTCTGTACAGATGGCAAATCGAATGGCTAATGGTAGGCAATAGCGATTATTTCTTATAAGATCCATCGACCCAGTTAGCCGGATATTAATTTACTAGCTGGTGTACCCCGCGTTGCTCGGGTTTATAGTAAATTATTAGACAGGGAGAGGAATTCCATTTTTTCATACCCTGCAGTGTGGCTTACACTTATCTCTTCCGTTGTATCCCTTCGCCGCCCTCCTCCTCCCTGCCATGCTCTGCCCGGCCACGCTTCGATAGCCCTGTCTTCTCTTCACCCCCATTTGGAAATTTCCGGTCTACCTCGCTCACTTTTTCACAAAAAAATATATTTTTCTTATTTGGGGTTCCAGCTTCTAAACTTTCTTCACTTTATAACTAAAACAATAAACAATTATAAACCACAGAATAAAATACTTGTAGACTCACGTATATTTTGTTCTTTTTTTGTGGAGTTTCATATATTACTTCCAATACTGTCAATAAATTGTCACATTGCAAAACTTACTCTTTTTTATATTTTGTCTTCCCTTGTATTCATAAACAAATATTTGAAATTGATCTGTCAAATCGTGACCTTGAAGGGACTTACTATTTTAAGCGAAGTTTAACATGCCAGAGTTCTCGCACGGAGACGCTAGAAGTTAGATATGGAATATGAATGTATATGCCAAAACGTAATTGACGAATCATAATCATAAAAGTAAATGAAAGTATCAATATTGAACGTAATTGACAGTATTTATAATTATTTTGAAGATGACAAATATATGTTTAAACTACATGTAGAATAAAACTTATTTTTTTCGTAAATCAATTAATCATAACATTGAAGCATGAGAACAATACTGATCCATCAACATATACATTATGTGTACACACTAAATTGACAATCTTCTGAACAAAACCATATTAGCTTCATTATTTGATCTGAAGTGCTGTATATTAAGGATCTTGAAATGTGAACAACAGAAACAAATTCATGCGTGATCATTGCTTAATTACGTACTACTGCACTAATCTGCACATAATGAAGAAAAAAATCAACTGGGTGAAACCAAAACATACAGACAATTTACATTTTACCAATTTGAACATGAGAACTGTGTAAATAGTCAAAATGTGAGTGCTTTTGAAAAGCTACCCTACTACGTAGAGAATTATTTACATTTGTATCCCTCCTTGCAGTATTATTTTCAATAGTGCAATTGAGTACTTCAGCAAGTCGCTTCAGCTTAATAGCCGATTCAAAACCTTTATAGACTGCCCATCTATTCGCACTTGTATAGTCTGTTTTGACAACTTGACACTCGCATTGTTTCAAGAAATTCAATGTTTACAAATTTCTGTAAAATAAGAGGTTGTTTAGAATGTAAACGATATCTATATGTAATATATTGTAGATTACTGCATATTCTGTACTATATATTATTGTACATTGCACTGTCTCAACTTACCTCAATTTTTGTACAAATTCAAACTCGAATGTTTTCTAGCCACTTTGTAGATAACACGGATTAAGGATAATGCATGTACCTTGTCATCTTTATCAATTTTTTATTATTATTATTATCATTATTATTACTAGCAGTAGTAGCTTAGTAGAAGTTGCAGCAACTTGCTGAATGACACTGCACAAGGCAGATTTTAAATAATTTTTAATTTAATTATCTATTTCTTCTAAATATTCCACCAATGTTCAGAACTAACAAATCACCACCGTTCATGCAGGGACGTTACATAACCTTGTTAAAAGTCCAATGAATCTCGTAATAATTCTGGACATTGATGAGACATCAGTAGTAGATCTCAGACGTCATCCTCTGGTGGCGCACAGCTAAACTATTGACATTGATGCACTCTTGAATCTGTGATGTAAAGCTATGCCAAAAATGTCGAGAAAAGTAATTATTTTGTAAATATATTACGGTTTATGGTTGTAAATCATAGCCTATAGTACTCCAGACCTTTAAAGGAAGTTAGCACAAAAGTTTCATCGGCATTGGTTCAGTAGATTCAGAGATTACCGCGTTGGAAGACAACGCACTTCTGTCTTTATATATTAGTATAGATATAGATATAGATTGATTGGAAATAGCAGTCGAAGATTAATTTTAAGAATAGAATTAACGTAATCTTTTCCTGGTACCCATATTCTTATTATAAATTTGGAACGGGTTACGTTGAATTAATATTTAATAACATTAGGAGGGCAGAGGAAATATTAAATTTAATAATTAAATTAGACAGTTTGTTTCAATATACATATACATGTACGATATATATATATATATATATATATATATAATGAATATTCTGAAACAGCATGAACCTAGAAATAAAATATTAGAATTTAACATTAAAATATTTATTTAGTCAAGTAAAATGTGTAAAATATAACATAATCCACAATAGAATGAAATATATTGACCTAAACTTAATAGCTAACAAATGATAATGAAACATTGATGTACCACTTAATCATGTATGTGTTCAGGTGGATTAAATACACAAGGAGACTAAGGACATGTTTACAGTCAGTAATTATTTCAAAACTATTTTATAACTGTTTCAAAATTATTTTAAAAACGTTTTATAACTGTTTCAAAATTATTTTAAAACTTTTTATAACTTTCAAAACTATTTTAAAACTGTTTCACAAGTACACTTAAAGTCTCCACTTGTTGGGCTCCATGGTGGGTGGGGACCACGGGGATGAATCTGATATCCTCTTAATGGATAAAAAACCTACCCTCCCGCCCTCTTCCATAAGGAAGAGGAGATTTGTTGGTGAAACAGTAAATCTTGAGTTTTTTTGTAATGAATCAGACAGACCTACTAAGCCCCGCTTTCTCGTCAAGTCAAGTAAAAGAGAAAATGAAACTATGAAGAATGTCGGCCCAATCAAACTTGCCAGGGAAATTGAAAAGTTTGGCAAATTTCAGTCGGTGGTCCGTGAGAGAAACGGCACAATCCTTGTTGAATGTCGCTCTGACGAACAGATCAGCAAGATCCTTGACCTCAAAGAAATAGCTGGCCTCCAGGTGCATGTGTCCGCCCACCCGACCTTAAACCTCTGCAAGGGTGTGGTAAATCACGAAGACTTCTCTACCGAATCGGAAGAAAATTTGAAAGCCTTCTTCGAGCCATATGGTGTGTCAGAGGTATACAGGATTCAGCGGTGAGTAAATGGGGTACTCACTCCTACCTCAACTCTAATACTGACATTCAACCGTCCATCTCTACCAGAGAAGATATCGTGTAGCTTCTACAATCTCCGTGTCAGGCAGTATGTTCCAAACCCTCCGCGCTGCTTTACATGCCAGATGTTTGACCATACGCAACCTCGCTGCATGAGCGCCGCAGTCTGCGTGCACTGTGGAAGGGAGGCTTGTAGTGACTAACTGCTCCGCAGAGGAAAAGTGCGTTAACTGTTGTGGAAAACATCCATCAAATTCCAACCAGTGCCCCATTTTCTTAAGAAAAAGAGAGATCCAGAAGATCAGGGTCTCTGAGAAAGTTTCCTTTCCGGAGGCACGACGCCGTTACCAGACGCGAAACCCCGTGGACATGGCCCGAAGTTTCGCTGACACCGTGGGTCAACATAAGAAAGTCAATTCTGAAACCCAAACGCCTAACGCCTCCTCTTTGCGCGATGCTGCCTGCCAGGTGTCCTTTGATGACATCGGCGGAGATGCCTATCCCAAATCTCATAAAACCATAAATATTTCAACAAACACTCAAACGCATCCAGGAAAACCTAATAAATTATAAAAGATCCCGAGCCAGAGCTAGATTATCGATACGGGATTAACGATACGGCTGCGTCCTGGAGAGCCTACATCTCGTCACTCTCTTGCCGTTCATCCTCTAAACTTGTGTGGAGAAAGGTCTGACAGGTCGGTGGAAGACTCCCTTCGCCGTCTATCTCAGGGCTTATGGTAAATGGCAATCTCCTAACCTCTCCACAAGAAATTGCTGAAGAAACGGCCTCTCATTACGAACACATCTCCAGCTCCGTACACTATCCTTCTGGCTTTCAAAAACAAAAAGAAAAATGGAAAACTGTAAATTAGACTTCTCGAGTCGCGTGGAGGAAGATTACAATGCCCTTTTCTCCATGGACGAACTCTCCTGTGCCCTCGCTTGTGCGAAAAATTCTGCTCCAGGACCAGACCAGATATATAACCAAATGTTGAAACACCTACCGGAAAATGCTCGTTCCCTTCTCCTCGGCATTTTCAACAAGATTTGGGCTGAACACGCAATACCAAGAATTTGGCGTGAGGCCATTGTTCTCCCAATCCCTAAAGAAGGAAAGGTCAGAACAACCCCTTCAAGTTACCGCCCAATCTCGCTCACAAGCTGTGTGTGCAAGCTTTTAGAGCGAATGGTAAATACACGTCTGGTCTGGCTCCTGGAACAAAAAAAACCTATTTACACCTCTCCAATGTGGCTTCAGGAAGCACAGGTCAACCATGGACCATCTCGTCACCCTTGCTATGCAGATTTCCACTTCTTTCGTGCTACGTCAGCATCTGGTAGCAATTTTCTTTGATATAGAGAAAGCATATGACACCACCTGGAGGTACGGTATTCTTCGCACCTTGCATACTTGGAGCCTTAAGGGACGGCTCCCTTTGTTTCTAGTAGGTTTTCTTTTATCAAGATCCTTCCGCGTCCGCCTTGGCAACGTGATATACTCTAGTCACCAGTTAGAAAATGGTGTTCCCCAGGGATCGATTTTGAACGTCACTCTGTTTGCCATTGCTATCAATAGTATTGCATCAGTTATTCGGGAGCCTGTGAAGGCATCACTGTTCGTTGACGACTTTGCAATTTTTTGCTCCTCCAAGAGCGTGCAAGTTATTGTGAGGCAGCTTCAACTAGGGTTCAACAAACTGCAGGAATGGAGCGATGAAACAGGTTTCAAGTTCTCTACCTCAAAAACCACTGCATACACTTTTGCAGAATCCATCACCTCCATAATCACCCCGACCTTTTTCTTGGAGGACAGCAGCTTCCATTCATTGAATCCGCAACCTTCCTTCGGCTCACATTCGACAAGAGCATAACCTGGCGAAAACACATCCGTAAACTACAGGGCCGATGTGTATCACCTATGAATCTCCTTCGCACTCTTACTGGTAGCTCTTGGGGCGCAGAACCGTGTTTGTCTTTTGCATTTGGATTACGGATGTATAGTGTATGGGTCAGCGTCTCCATCAACCCTCCGGCCATTAAATACCATACTCAATGCCGGCATAAGGATTAGTATAGGCGCCTACCGCACGAGCCGCATCAAATGCCTCTTGGCCGAGGCTGGAGAACCATCTCTGAGCCGAAGGTGGGATATTCTGAGTGCCTCCTATGGCGCGAAATTATTCAATGTTGATACTCCCTCGCGCCAAGCAGTCCTCCATCCAACCCACTTGACCTCATATGCACTTAGACCATCGTTACCCCATCCCCTGAGAGTCCGTCTCCGTATGCTCTTACAGAAGCTTCATATAAAACTACCCAACCCTGTGAACCCCCCCCCCGAAACCTTGTTTCCCCTTGGAAACTACACCGGCCGGTAATGGATCTTAGACTGTCTAACCTTCCTAAATCCTTAACTCCCCCCAGTACATTCTTATCGGAATTCGAGGCGATAAAATCTACACATTCTGGCCATTATTTCATTTACACCGATGGCTGCTCTCAAAACGGCAAAGTCGGATGTGCCTTCTACTGCAGTAGATCCACGCAAGGTTTTCGATTACTCTTCGTGCAGCGTCTATACCGCAGAAAAGTATGCGCTCTTTGAGGCACTTAAATTTGCTGAATCGATGGCATTAAAGAAAGTAGTGATCTGCAGTGATTCAAAAAGCTCTCTTGAATCCATTTCTTCCTTCTCGTCTTGTGACCCATTGACAATGACCATCCAACACCAAATCCATCATCTATTGGTCCGCCACTATATTTTAGTATTTTGTTGGGTCCCTGGACACGTGGGAATAAGAGAAAATGAAATAGCTGACCAGGCGGCAGTCTGCCACGAAGAAAAGAGAATTAGACATCTTCACAGTCCCCACGGAAGACTCTAAGCTCTTTATCAAACGCTCTATCCGCAGTGAATGGCAAACAGAGTGGCATAACTCAGATTTTAAAGCTCACGAGAATCAAGGATTCTATATAATATAAAAGATAATACCAATTATTGGCTTTTAGCCCGAGATTTTTAAAAAACGCGTTTTCTGCCAAACCCTTTTATTAGGATACTGCGACCCACCCGTCCGACTAGCTCAGAATGGGGGTTTTCTGGGTGGACGCAAACAAAAAAAAATTTTTATAAGAAGAATGGCGGGGTTCAGGGTCGTGCAGAACGTTGTGGATTGGATGCAATTACTTAAAAAACACAAGGAGAATCACTTTTCACACACTCAAATATATTCTATAAAAGTTTTGCTGTTATTACAATTACACGAACCAATCAGAAGATAATTTAAATACACACTGATCATAAAATGCTGAAAGGAAAAAAAACACAAAACACACTAGTCACTATATACAAGGTTTCTTACTCTCTCTCTGAACATTCAATTTCAGTTACTACTTTCTTCAATCATGAGAAAGGTTTAGAAATGTTTACTTTTTACAAATTAACAAATTCTACTTAAAAATCAAGTCTGACAATTCTGAATTGATCTTGTCCGTAATAAATTACTCTCTCTCTTTCAACAAAACAATTCTGAGAATATCTGTAACTGATTACTCCTTCATTTTCTAGTTTTACCAGTTATAACTGTACATTTCCAATTTTCTTTTGAAAGAAAAGGTTGATTCTTTACTCGCGTGCTAGGGGGGGAAAGAAATTGTAATTATACTTTTCTTATCGTTAAGTATGACAAATACGTCTCCCCCTCTTTTCTACGCCAAGACTGCAACCTAAACTTTCCTTCCAATATGTAGAAACTGTTCGCTAGGCACGACCTTACGTTTTCGCTTCTCGGGTGCGACGCGAAGCTCCCAGCGGCGCGGCCTTGAAGTAACCAACCTCGGTCTGAGGACGCCGTCCCCTCCACAGAACTGCTCGCTCTTCCGTCGAAGTCTCGTTGTTCACCAGCACGTGCCCACCGTCTCGTATTCAGTTGAAACTCTTTTCGTATGCTCAGATAGAATTGTATTGGCGACGAATTCTTTTAAATTGAGCACTACAGATTTACAAGAGCCACTATTACGACGATAAACGAAATTAACGAGAGAAAAAAATAAACTGAAAATAAAAGAAACGAATTCATTGGTTAGTTCATGCCTATTCATTTCTTCTCTTATCACTTCTCAAATTGCAAAATTAAAATGTTTCACTTCGTCTCTTTCTTTGAGAATACGTTTATATCAATTGTAAGGAGATAATTACCTCTTCTAGTCTTCTTGAAGAGTTTTTCATAGAATGCCTTCCTGTAGTCCGTTGCAGCACAAGTTCCCGTCTTGTGGTCGGCACGTCCGAACTGGTCCGCTTTTGTCTAGAAAAAGAACGACTTTTTCTCCGTCAACTACAGGGCTCGCCCGATCTAACGTGGCGATCTCTATTGATCTCTTTAGGTAATTGTTACCTTCTCATATCATTCCGCGTTGGCGCGCGTTCAGACAGCTGGTCTCTTGTTCAGGACATTAATGTGACCCGCTTTCCGAGGCTTCGGGGAAAACGGATGATCACAAAACGTCCTTTTTCAGTTTTAGTTTCCTTTCTATTTAAAGATTTTAATTTTTTGTTACCTTGGCACTGCAATATTGTGCATTGGTTTTAAAATAATTTGACACGGGCGCAAATGATCTTAGCCGTTGAAGCGCCCTTAAACTGAATCAATCAATTTTTTTCTAGTCATTGCTGAACCTGATAATTAACTCTTAAAATGAGTTGCGGTGTTGGAGATGGAGATGTTAGTGCAGTAATGTTTGCCTTACAACTCAAGGCAGATTAGCAAACGTGTCTCAATTGGTTGAGTAAAGACACGTTACTCTCACTGTAGCAGAATAGTGATATCCGGAAAATGTCATCAACGTCAGCAATCATCTCCGTAGTTGGAGATTTTGAATAATAAGTCAGCAAGATTAGGGTTGTTGTTCAGTGAGAAATTATTTTTTCGGAGATTTATCAGTGTCGAGGTACTTTTGCAACCACTCCTTGCACGTACAAAAAGAGAGTTATCAACAATTGTTTCACCTTCAGCTGCAAACGAGGAAACCGTCTTTCTCGGGTTTTAAAAAGGACACATTGGCGTGCTTGCAGAGAGCTCTCAATATTACTAACAACAAATCTACAACATTCTCACCAACTACAAACACGGTCTTATTTGTTGGATCTAAGGACAAAGTTGTGTTCATTATCGGGGTTTCTGCGTCTTCCTTCACTTGTTTGCTTGTCATTTCTGCTGAAAAAAATCCAACGTAATCAGTATTGCTGCTAACCGTCTTTTATTATTCGTGTTAGTAAGAACATTTTCTTTGGTTTTCGTTTGCATCATTGTGTCATCAAACATCTTGCATAGACATGCAAATTTGCAAAAAAACTGTATGCGATGAGAAACCTATCGTTGATGTATTGAATTTGGACACTTGATTACTTGTTATTAGTTTCAATGCTTTATAGAGAGCGGATTTGGTTTCTTTTCTTAAACCATTGACAAATAAGGATAATAAATACTAGCCTAGTTCGCTATTCAAGAACTCCACAAGCTGGTCAAACAAGTGCTTAGCAACGGCAATTCTTGGAACAAGAACTGCTGGGATGGCAGGAAGCCATTTCTTATATGTTCGTATTGCAGTGCTCATTACTGCGATTGCTTGAACTCTCCCTTTGTTTAAAAATGACAGTTGCCAAGTCATCACCTAACTCTGTTAATTCGCTTGCTGACCAAATTTCAATCCTTGTAGCAGTTAATTATATCTGTTACAATACCAGTGCTGAATGATCATACGTCAAGATTTTCAGGAAAAGGAAAATGCTGCAGAAACCACTGATAACTTGTTGGCTCGTTCTAGCCTTGAGTGCTTCTGAATAGTGAAATATAACAAAGGAATTTTCAATCTATTCAGGACTATTCTGCACAGACGTAATAAAACAGCAGTACTTTATCGCATTTAGTAATGGTTATGTAATATTATTTATATCACAATTTCTCTCTGAATTAACACATCTGTCATAATTTTTTTTGTAAAACTCATTACAGATCGTAGAACATTTGGTGCGAAAACTAAATATTTCCCAGCAAATATCAACACAAATTTGACAATTATAACTGCTCTTCATACAGCTAAATCACGCCCCAACAATAAGACGTAATTCACCTGCCGAGTCGCGACGGGGAATGCCATTATTGCATGCCCTGAAGGCCTGCAATTTTCTTTACTGAGGGCGAGAGAGAGAGAGAGAGAGAGAGAGAGAGAGAGAGAGAGAGAGAGAGAGAGAGAGAGAGATATGCCGTCCTCTGTTTATTCCCTTATGAGGATACCCAGTTCTCCCACGTCGCAACAAAAGACGGCCGGCCTCTTCCTTCGGCCTTCGCCTTCGCCTGCGCCTGCGCCGCGCGGGTCCTCGCCTGACAGGATGCGGCGCTCGGCCCACATTTCTTTCGCGATCGTCGCGCGGTGGTCGGCGCGTAAACTTGCAGTTATTAGAGAACTTTTGCGAGTAATTCGTCGAATACTCCCACTGCGCATGTGCTGGAATCCAATGACGGGACTTCGATTTATGAGTCCCGTCCAACTCCTAGCTTATACTTCACGTCGTTTTCGCCACGACCAATTCACACGAATTCCACACTAATCTGTAATAGTCATGGAAATAACGAAATATGTACGTGTAGAAATAAAATGACCTCAAAGTTAATTTTAGCGTACGTGAACTCATATATTAATTAACTTTGTTGTCTGGGAAGCAGAGAATATTTGTACATTGAGGCTGTCATTGCTTGTGGTGGTGGTGGTGGTGGTGGTGGTGGTAGTGGTGGTGGTAGTAGTGGTAGTGATGGTAGTAGTGGTAGTAGGAGTAGTAGTAGGCATAGTAGCAGGAGTAGCAGTAGCAGTAGCAGTGGTTGGTGGTTGGGGGGCATTGGGGGCGGCGGTGACGGCGGCGGCGGTAGTGGTAGTGGTGCGAGAGTAGAGTGGAAATAAATTATCAAATTATGAAGTATCGCTTCACCTAAGGAAAACTCGATTTGCCGTACTTCTTTCATTCCCTTTATCTTAGATATTTCGTGGCGCATAACAGGCGCTACTCTCTCCTATATGAAGGTGAGTCATTCGTGGATGAAAGTGGATCAGCGTGAGTCATGATGTCTTCTGTCGAGTGACTGTCCTTGAATCGAAAAAGGGATTTATTCGTGTCGTCATTGTTCGTATCGTAAGTCATGTGCCTGTTTACAAGTGGAAGTCTGTAGCATGAAGTATTTTTGCCATGGTTGTTCGTGGATGGAGTGAGCAGGAAATTTGCAAGCACGACGAGGAGAGAGGTGACGAGTTTGGGCTGATGGGACATCGGAGCAGATCCAGTCCTCACTCCAAGAACCCTCTTTGCAAACCAATCGACACCCAACAATACATCACTGTGAAGGATTCACAGTGCATTACAATTCACTATTAGCACAAGTGCTGTACGAGTGTTCCTTTTCTGTGAACTCTCTCCTCGTTTTCACTCCTATCATGTATATGACAAACCCTTTCACCCTAATTGCGTACGCATTTTCTTTGAATTAAATATTTTATTATGTACTATTATATTAAAATTTTGATAGTGGTCAGACGGAAGAGCAGGCCAATTAGTCTGAGCCTCGCTACCAACAAAGACATTTATTTATTTTATTAACATTATTGGGAGAGCAGAAAAGATTAAATTTGGAATTTTAACTGGCGTATCTTAACTGCAACCAACGATTTTGGTTCCTGAAATATAACAGTTATGTTATCAGCATATGCAAGTGTTAGAATCTGTATGCAAACACTAAATATATCAAGTACGATATTATGAAAGGCTGCTTTAGAGTTATTCACTTTTTTTGTCAAATTTCCGCGTGGCTCTCGTCAGCTGGTGTCTCCAAACGCCTTTTATGCGCCTGTGCCAATAGAACACTCGCACCGGACGCATGCATTATGCGTCCGGCGGAGAACGTCAATAATTCATTGCCAAATTCAATGATGAATTACAATTCTTGATTCCGCGTTAATACTCTCTGTATAAACAATATTGCAACCGGCTACTGCTTTAGCCCGCGTTTCAAAAACACAACTGAAACGGCGTCATCCTGTGAAATCTTCCAATTCTTTGAAATTCTCGTGTCTACAGCGCGCTTGTCCAGACAGTGCTGCGCTCTGGTAGCGACGCTGAAAATTACTGTAATTGAAATGTAATGATTTCGCTTTTTTTCTCTGTGCAATTAGGATCGCGGTTTTTGAGCAAAATAAACTTTGCTCCGGCTCGCGATACTTGAAAATGCACGAACTTTGTCGACAGAGCTGATTTTGCCCGAAATTTCGGTCGGCCGTTTTTGTCCGACGTTCCGGATTTGTTCAAACACGTGATGGTAAACAGAAATGGTCAAGATGAACCTTAAAGACCTTTTCCGATGGCGTCCGAAAACATCGGCTGTCAGGCGAAGGTACGTTTTGTTGGGGTTTGTCTGTCCGACGTCTGCCGTCCTAAAGTTTTACCAGAATTCGGTCCACTGTGCCGCCGCTGTAGACTTGATTTGGGTTAAGGAGAACTCAAATGTTAGGTACCAAATCAAAATAAAATGCGAAAGCAATGTGGTTATAACTATATATTTACTCAGGTCTTGATTTTTGGCAGAACACGACGGAACGGCGTTCCGGTACCACGGGAACGAAATGGGAAAACAAACAAAAAGCAGAGAGCAAACACTTTGCAACTTCGATTTTTAGTTCGGCCAACTTTCGTAATCTCAAAATTAAATAATTTTCCATTTAATTATATGATTTCTACGAATGTAATAAAAACTTCAGGAAAAACCGATAAAATATCATTATAAACTCTAATTTTATATTTATTTTTATACAAGTAATCACGTAGATCCAGTTCAATCCTTCAATTCTAATAGTCTGGAATTTTTCCATCATGTCCTTTGCAGCTACTGCTATGTGACGTTCTAGTACACCACGACATGAATTACAAACCGTCACTGTAGTCAATAAGATTTCATGTATCATGCTGGCACAAAATCTCAGTATATTACAATGTTTATTGTATAAAGGCACCATAAGCACTTCTTAGGGGGCCGGAAGCAGCTAAGTTTGTTGTTTCTATTCGTTTTTTTAAATAAGTAATGTATATAGCATAGAGATAATGCATTGTTTGATGAAGTGAATGTAGTGATTGTAGTGTATTTGTTTTAATTTTCCGCAGGAGTGTTTGTCGAGAATTTGGTGTGCAAATTGGACGCGTGACTTTGGCGTTCATGGTGTTTGGAGCTGGCATGTTCATTTCCAGCACAGCGTTTCTACCTTCGACGTTCTCCATGTAAGTCCTCTGGTGTGTGTGTGCGTGTGCGTGCGTGTCCGTGTGATGCTGGAGGGCGTTGTTGGCTGACTGTGTGCGGTGGCCTTGCAGGTACATGTGCCTGGTGTCCATGGGGGCGTGGTTCCACCGCAAGTACGAGCTGGCCGTCTTCACGACGGCGCTCTCCGCCTTCCTCAGCTGGCCCTTCGCCGCACTCTTGGGGTAAGGCTCTTCCTATTCATTCATTGGAAAGGGTTCCTTTGCCATTCGCTCTTGGAGTAAGGCTCCCCCTCTCTTCATTCATTGGAAAGTTACTTCGACGCACGCCCTTCGCCGCGCTCTTGGTTAAGGTTCCCCCTCCTCTTCATTGATTAGAAAGGTATACTTTGCCGTGCGCTCTTCTCCGCGCTCTTGGGGTAAAGGCTCCTCCTTCGTTCATTGGCAATGGCGTAGCTTAAGTTGGTGTCACCCGGGGCAAAACTAATGGTGTCACCCCCCTAAATTGAATATAAAAATATCTATATCTGAATAGTTTATACATTATTTAATAAAAATACAAGCCTATTTGCACGATATTAAAGATAATTTGTGAATTATTTATCAAGTTTAACGATAAGTTAAGATAAAGTAATCGCCGAAATCGAGACTCTTGGACCACTGAAGAATTGGGGCTCACTGCTTATAGTTTCGCGTTTTACTTCACATTATTTTCCTTTGCTTTCTTAGTTTATATGATTAATTGTATAACTATTAAATATATATATATATATATATATATATATATATAATTTTTAAATAAATCATTAAAATTATATAATTCGAACTATAAAATTTTATAATTGTTTTGACCCCTAAAATGGAGTCACCCGGGGCGTACCGCCCCATTTCACCCCTAACTACCCCACTGGTCATTGGAAAAGGATAATTTGCCGAACGGCCTTCGCCGCGCTCTTGGGGCAAAGCTTCTCTTCCCACTTTCTCTTCAGTTATTGTAAAAGATTATTTTGCCCCAGGCGTACCTCAATCAACTTATGGACAAGCAAAGCATCTCAGTATTGCAAGGTAAAGAAAACACTGTGGCGACGTGAATGGTCGTGGTTGCCCTACAGGAACACAGGAAAGTGTAAAAGGCTGTAAATACGGATAAAAAGTAACAAATGAATAAATTACGAATAGGATTGTTTTTGAATAGTAGTGTTATTTTTGGGAGTTGATCTTTTAGATACTAACTACATCTGGTATGCTAGTTAATATATCAAAATTGCTGGAATTGTTAATTCCCTTCACGCTGCATTTACAATACTCATTGTAGTATGAGTATCGACGGCCACCATTTGATTTGTGCACGCACTGAATGTTCACCCCGTCTTGCCTTGGCACTGTGCGACGCGGAATTGTATTGAGAACACGTGACTACAAGGCGCATCCACAAAGTGAGTTTCCTGAGTTGTCAGCAAAAAGAAAACATAATTTATTGAAAAAAAAATTGTTGCAGATACAGTACACATACTATTTTTCCACGCAATCTCCATCAGAATGGAGAATTTGCTATACTGAGAGATGAACAGTTAAAACCCTGTGTCGTAGAAATCTTCCGGCCTGGGACAGGTGTATTTGACGGCCACCTGCAACTCCGCATCACTATGAGAAGTGCAATGCTGATAAGAGGCATTTTTTGATGTGTAAGAAAAGATGGAAGACACTGGAGGCGAAATCCGGACAGTAAAGTGGGTGATGAAATCCCTTCCAGCGGAGATGCTGCAGAAGACGTGAGTGGATTCGTGTGTGGTCGAGCATTATCGGGCAGGAGGACAAACCCCTGCACTGAGTCTCCCGCATCGCGGGCACTGAGTGGTCCTTCGCAAATTCCTGATCGGACAGATTTACCCGTAGCACAGTATTATTACGCGTAGCAGGCAGCAGATTTCTGACACTGAAGCAAATGTCTCAGTTCTTGTGCGTATTGTGTGTAAAACTAATACGTGTGCTGAATCTGTAGCAAGAAAGTATCCATGTAATATTTTGTTTCACTTTGTGGATGCTCCTCGTGTGGATGTATGGATGCCCAAAGTGTGTTTTTGTGGTTTGGTCGCAGGGTGCCCATCGCCATCGACATGGTCTTCTACCGGAAGGAGATTGTCAAGTTCGTGCAGTGGAGTTGCATTTCGACCGCCATCATCTTAGTAAGTTGTGCCTGTTTTGGTGCAGTATTTAGTAGCCGATGTGCGCGAGCGAGATGGTTGAGAGGGCGCGCCTGCACTCTCGATGACCAGGCTTGCAGGCTCAAAACGTTGCACTGCGGCGAAGCGGAGCTCTCCCGCCTGCCCTCTTCCCTCGGTTCCTGGCCTGCACTCGCAACGCGTTACGCCAAGGCAACGCGGGCGAATCCCACGAAAGGTGCGGGCGTTAAGTGCTGTTTCATGATGGGGCTCTCCCAACCTCTTCCTTCCAAAACTCAAAAAGCAGTGATATTTTTTGTTGTATTCCAAACAACCTTTCTGTTGCAAGAAATCGTTCGTAATTGGGCATTTTACGGCACAAATGTTGACGTATTAGATTTTAAGGCACGAATGATTACAGTCAATCGCAGTGCGAGAATCGTAGAGAGGTACAGGTAAACGGAATACCCGACCACCGTTTTCTCGCAAAGATGTCAAATATCCGAGACGTCACAAGAAAGTTGTTTCGCAAATTTAAATTTGATTCTCTTATAAATTTATAATGCTGTTTTACAAAAAAACATATACAAATCGTTTATAATGTTGCTTTATAAACTAGTTGCACAAACTTCTATTACGATATAGGATATCCTATTAATTCTGGAATGTAATGGTTGGAATTCAATACAATACATTACACCACTCAGTTACATACGCAGACAATTGACAGCATAAATGAAATCTCCTTCAGATTTTAACAAGAACATGGCCATTATGGCTCGCTTAAAGGCGCCAGGAAGGCTGGTGCGGGTTGTGGGTCTTGACCGTGCAGTCGCGGTGCCTTTCTTTTGTAGCAGTTCATTGACATTCACTCCGGGCGGGCAGTCAAGGGCACCGGGAGCGGTGGCTCAGTGCCTCAACTGATGTCACTGCAATGCTTCTGACAGGGAGGTCCTTGGTTCGAGTCCCGATGGCGGCAGGATTTTCGACACTAGCTTTTCAGCTAGGTCGAAGTCAGTCACTGTCTAGAGGAGAATTCTAGCGGCCGGCTCCTCTGATCGGTAGTTTTCCGTGGTGACTCCGATCAATACCAGGCGAATGCCCGAACAGTACTCTTACAAACGGGCCACGAACCGCGCTCGATCTTTCCTCCATCTTCCTTGTCCTATCCTCATGCCTTACACACACACACACTTACAGTAACTAGCACTACACCACCACACATGCCGGGAGACCTGTCTGGGGCTTAGAGATCGTCCCGGCTGGGGCGGTGCCCCGCTGGCAGGAGATGCCTGGTTGGGGAAAACCCCGCTAGTCGACGGTAGGTCGGCGCCGGATCCCGCCATCTAGTGGGAGCAGATCACCGTCACCTCTCGGTGAAAATTCATGCACTTAACTTACGGGACTAATGACCGTATTAGTTGATGCGCCCGGAGTTGCTTGCTATTTTCCGAGTGACGAACATTCGGAGTTCGCCCTCCCCACCGCGTGTCGGTCTTTTGGTCGCATCAAAGGGCTAGCTCGCTGCTCGGCGAATGCCGAATGTGTGGCGGCTCGCGGGCCGGCGCAGTGCCAAGTTCTCGGGACGCCGGATCAGCGCGGACGGAATGTTCCAACATTCGTAGCCATTCTTCAACTATATGATTCTTGTGGCTTGGGTATTTTTCTGCATAACTTCATTCAATTGTAAATTTTTAAACGATGTCATGAACTTTCTTTTTAAAATCTGAGTAACATTAAGAGGAGAAAGAAAAGTTTGGGTAAACCGCATGTATCTACTTAATTTTGTTTGGTGCGTGGGTTTGAGTTCATTTTCCAGCGGGCGAGCATTTTATATATATATATATATATATATATATATATATATATATATATATATATATAATGTAATATAGAGTAATGCATTCCTGCAGTCGCTGTTCAGTTTGCACGCGATATTCGATTTCTGTAACGTTCTATCCGAGATAAGTGAATAATGTAAACTAAACGCTAAGCGCCTGCTGTTGTTCTAAATTGTGTTATAATTTGGTCTAATCGAATTTTTATGTAAAAAGTCCAGACAAAGAATTCATGTGAATGAAATGCAGCACATTCTTCAGAACTGTTTGATCGTGAGGAAGTTCATGTGTTGGATAGTGATAGTAACATGAGTGTAGGCAACAGACGAGCATCAGCGCGATACAGAATCGGAAAAAGAGCTTTCTGTTATTAAATACGAATGCTTATCAACGGATGTGTTTTTGTTGGTACTAATCCTGAAAAAAGCGTGACAGTGCGATTAGAGCAGTTTGGAAGGAACAAACCCATAATATAACGAAAGTACTAGCCGGTTTGAGGCGATAAACTCATTTCAAATATACTTTGCGATCGTAAATTATCATTCATAATTATGAATATATCATATTCTTTCTATATTTATCTATTCTAAGATATTATAATGCGACATAACATTGCATTGTTCTACAATTTCTTTATTTTATTCAAGAGTCATTGAGAAACGTAAAATTTATGACACGCGCCCGCTGGATGGTTAAAGCAAGATGTTTTCGACGTAGTATGTATACAGGAAATGGCCTTTTTTCGTGAATTATACAAATATGTGGATTTTGCATCCGGACCGCGTCTGGCCTCAATTACTATGGATAAATGGAGTTCTATTGGAGTTAGATGCAAAGAAATGTTCATGGCTCGCCCAACATTCTACGTACATCTCCTTTACCGCTGTTGTATGTTAATTCAAAGGAAAAGAATTTATGAATATTTGCAATTTTTTGAAAAATCAGGGATTTCAACGAAAATGAGACCTGCAACATTCTCTTAAGCGTCTGACAGACAGACGGACGGACAGACGGACGGACAGACGGACGGACGGACGAACAGACGGACGGACGGACAGACGGACGGACGGACGAACAGACGGACAGACGTTTTGCCGTAAATCGATTTTTCGGTATCAAGGACCCACAAAACGTGGACACAGTGTGCAAGAGGAAGTAATTTACTGTCTATAAGGACAAGATTTACCGATGTTTTCGTTACCAGGGCCGGCAATGAGAGTTTTTCTGTCGAAAATTCGCCGTTTTCTATGCAGCATTACAATTATTTCTCTATACTGCGTAAGCAGCATTGAGAAAGTAAAATCTCCTTTGTTGGGATACATTTGTGAATTGAGGGAATCGGGGTCCAAAATGCGACAGGCCTGTATCGCGTGCCCCAGCGGTCCGGCCTCCTTCACAACTTCCTTAGCGACATTTGTGTGGAAGGGATGCCTTTATGCCTCCTATATTTTAATTGTGAGTACGTATGCATTTGTTTCAGATTCCGATGGTCAAAATGGACTCGTCTTATTTTGGACGGTTGGTTGTGGCTCCGTACAACATCATCCACTACAATATATTCAGCCATGGACCTGACCTATATGGGACTGAATCATGGACATTTTATTTTATCAATGGTTTTTTGAATTTCAATTTCGCATTTATTGGTGCATTACTAATGCCCTTTCTTTTGGTAAGTGAAAAGGAAAATTACATATTACTCTAATACAATGTGTATTGTGTTAGCTTGGCCCATTTTTCAAAACACTGACTAATCAGACAAACAGAGGTGTTTTAATGGAACTTCGTTTTCTTGCAATGAACATGTGGCGGCAATGGACAACTTACCACTTTGTACCCTTAATTCTACTCTTCCAGCTGCAACTCTTTTATGCACCTTTTTATTCTATTGGTAAATTCTTCAGTGATGTAGATTGATTTCGGATATGATCCCTTACATTGTTTTTTTAATAATATTTATTGATCCTTGTTCGACAAAAATTTGTCTTTCAAGGGTATGAAAAATTACATTAACATCATACAGAATATGAGGAGAAACTAAATAGCAACCTCTAAACAAATTACTGATATGTAGACTTTGTTTTTTAATTTTTGAGAGTCATAATGATCTAAAAAGAAACTATGTTTATAAATAATACACTAGTGAGAACCCGTCAAACTTTGACGGTGAGATCTGAGATAAATGTAAAATACTGTACCCAGACTAATGTTCACAATATATTGCATTGTTTGGATCTTGAGGGTATAATGAAGATATTCTGTGATGAGTTCCCAAAATTTTGAACACGTATGGCCCATGACCAGGTGGCAATGCAATATCGGCACAAAAGAGAGAGCAATATTATACTGAAGGATATTATTTCTAAAGTTTTTTGATGTGTCATCATCTCCTATAAACAACTGTTTGATTTCTTCTGGCATATTGCTCGAAGGTATACTTATTTTTACATTTAAGCAAGACACAGTAAATCGTTTGCAGAATTTCCCTCACATGGAAAGTACAAAGCAAAACAAAACTGACATTTGATAGACAATGACCCAATAGAAAACGAAATGATCTCACTATCACGACACCTATACTGACTTTCTCTTTCCCTGCGCCCAGTTAATGTAGGTTTGCATCTTTTGGGACGCATCGACGATTCGGAATTCGACATAACCTGTAAACAACTTCACTACTTCAGTACAACCGAACAAAACCCACTGTGCGAATGTTCTCTACAAAATACACCACAGAAGCAAATACATGCAAACTGTCAACACCACAATGCAATTATTACACTGAAACAAAACCTTGACGAATTGTAAACAAATCTCAACAATCAAAACAAAACACCAAGCAGCGTGGACTCACATGTATATCGATTTTGAAACTGCCACTCTTTGAAAGAAAACAATTGACTATTGATGAGCGTACTATTAAAGAATGATTTAATTAATTCACACCGTAAATGTTGGTGAATCAACACAAACAATATCTGATAACACATCTAGGGATCATATTCTTTCATTTAAAAGAAAAATACAACAATCGGTTCAGTAGAAACTCTAAACGAAGCCATGGCAGAATACCTTATTTTTTTAAATATATAGATGATTCATGAAAATTTTTACAATAAGTGATAGAAACTGTGAGAAGAGACAACTAAGGAGAATGTAAAAGATCTTTAGGACAACGTGATTTAATTCGCGGGAATGGATTAACTGTTTTTCCTAATTGAAAAGATGTATAAGCAAGAGAAGAAGAAAGAGAAGCATAAAATTTATCTGAGAGACGAAGGATCCAGGATTTTAGAGGAAGAATACCGAGTTCACGTAATATTTGATCGTTTCTTATGAACCAGGGTGCTTTCAATGCTTTCCTTAAATAATTATTTTGTATAACCTCTAATTTTTTAATATGAGTTTTTGCTGCACCACCCCAAATGGGGCATGCATAAGTTAACGAAGGGCGAATTATATATTTAAATACAGTTAATGCAGAATCTACAGAGAGGTGCGAATTTGTATTCAGAAGTGGATATAATTTTAAAAGCTTGAGATTAGTTTTATTTATTATAGATAAAATATGTGTTTTCCATGTTAATTTAGTATCTAGTTGTAATCCGAGATCTGTAATTGAAATATTAGAAGGAATCCAAGGAATTGCTTAATAATTAATAATAAGAGGATAAGTAGGAGAGATTCGTTTTAAAGAAAATATTTTTGCTTGTGACTTTTGATTATATATCTTTATTTGCCAATTGTTAAACCAAGTAACAAGAATATTTAAGTCATCTTGTAAATTATCGCGACCTGTTATGTCTGAATGGGAAGTAAATAAAGATGTGTCATCTGCAAAGAATGCTATTTCTGAATTAAGTAAATGAGGGATGTCTGAAATGTAAATATTAAAAAGAATAGGAGATAGAGGAGAACCTTGAGGTACTCCAGCCTGGATATTGTATTCAGTAGAAAACATATTGTTAACTTAAACTCGAAATTTACGATCCAATAAAAAACTTGATAAAATTTTTTGTAAATAAATAGGAAATCCAAATATTCTAAACTTATAAAGTAAACCATCATGCCATACATTATCGAACGCTTTTTCAACATCTAAAAATAACGCAAATGTTAATTGTTACTTTTGAAAACTAGTCGCTATAAAATCTGTAATTCTCAACAATTGTTGTATTGTAGAATAATTAGATCTAAAACCAAATTGAGAATTTGGAAATAAATTAGTTTGATTAATAAATTTAATAACTCTCGTTAAAATTATTTTATCAAAATTTTTTGAAAATGTAGACAATAAACTAATTGGACGAAAATGTTCTGGTCTCCCTTACATTGTAGTGAAACGACTAAATACTATGTGAAACGAGTGGTACTAAAACAGCATGTACTTTCTCGCCCTTGGTAACGGTTACATAAAATTATTATACCGCGGTTTCTGTCCATATTAACACATGTCAGTCATCATTTGTAAAACTCCTTACACAACGCAGAACATTGCGTGCGGAAACGACTTGTTTGAAAGGTAATATATCAACACCAATTCGACAATTAAAACTGCGTTTCATTCTACTATAACATTTTCCAACAATGAGAAGGAAATCTCAGAATCCCCTATCGGCGTTGTATTCCAATCTAGTATTGCCTGAAACTAACAAATGGAGCGTGGAAAATTCGAATTTGCAAATTCGAAAATTTGCAAAATTCCGCCGAACTACTCATATTTTTAAAAAAATACACGTCTTCTTTTAAAGAACTGATTTTTTAGAACAGATTTCAGTTAAAAAACTATCATCAATATTGACAAGAACTCCTTCTCGACTAGCTGCCGTTAAGTCGTACCCTCGTCCAGTAAGTCGCTCGGTGCAATGGCGTCGCAACTCCACTAATGGACGAAGCCCGCAGATGATATTGAGTGCGTCAGGCTAGAATGAGTCCACATCAAGCAATGTTCAAGACAATAACGCCATAGGCTGCTTGTGTATTTGATGTGACCGTAAGGTCGAAACTCTGACCCTAAAGTATTGTATTACTACCCTTCACTGCCGTCACATATCCAGGTGTGAACTACAGTACTAAGGTGGAGCTGGCGTAAACCAAATTTGAAAATTCTTCATATGTGGAGGAATTAGTTCACCAATGCAGTGATAAACAGTGAAGGCAAAGTGACCCAAGTGACCCACCTTGTGCGGGTGGAGGACCAGCGAGGATTAGCGATTACTGGGATCAGTTTCGCCTTCTGTTCGGCTCTTCATATACGGACACACCGCTTAACTGACGTTTTTCGGTGAACGTTGCTTGATGTGGACTCATTCTAGCGTGAGGCACTCAATATTAACTGTGGACTTTGTCCATCAATGGAGTTCTTCATCAAGAGACTGACTTCCCTGGCAAGACAACTATTTAACGGCAGCTAGTAGTAAATCGGTTCTCGGCGTTAACGACGTCAACACGTAAAATGCGAAAAACATCAGTCATGCAGCGCAACAGATGGCAGCACTTGTACATGATGAAAATATTGAACATTCACAAATCTGTATACTTCGATTAAACGACCTGAAAGGAGACGAACACTGTCACCCAATCGGGAGCTTCATTACTAAAAATTTAAGTCGTATTGAAGCTCGCAAATCGATGACAGTGCCCCCCTCTCCTGCCAACTCGTGATCTTGATCGGAATGTAGATGAGGTTTGCACTGAGGGAAAATATTTCCGTTGGCACTAAGACACAGTAAAAATTAATGTACATGATGACATCAATGCACAGGGTCTGAAAGGGTTAAATTATTTGAAATGGTATCCAACTTTCCTTCCAATCTCACATCAGGTTCCATTCCAACTTCTCTAATATTCAGTTTCTCGTTTTCAGCTACATCTCCCCTCATCCCTTAATCAGTCTTGTCGTACAGTTTTCCTAGGTCCTGTCCATAGCAATACCAACATTAAACTTTTCAATTTTCGCCTTTCATTGAACTAATTCCGAATCCTTATGAAGTTTTAGAGGTGGGTGAAAATGGTGCGCAGTATATTATATTAAAACCTTTCCTCTTTATGCCCTTGCCCTGTGAACAATGCTCACTGAACATATTATTATTTCCTTCACTGACGACCTGTGATTGTCCAAAGTTGTCAAAACCCCAGCCGCTCTGCTAAGGCAACGCGGTCGGCAACGCGGCCTGAGATCCTCATGAGCTGATTGATGAGAAACTCACATTTTAACAAGCACCCTATTTGGATACCTACAATATAGAGCAACATTCTAAAAGGTACGATAATCGCCTATGAAATAGAACTGAGTGGAAGTGTAATATCTGCGCAGATTCTGGTGTGGTGCTTGGTGCCGTCCAAACCGCGCCACGCCGGCTGTCTGCCCTACGTCCTCTCGCTGCTGCCGCTTTACCTGTGGATGGCTGTCTTCTTCTTCCAACCTCACAAGGTGGGCATCACTCACCTCTCATGGTGACAAAAATGCTGCTCACCAAATTCACACAAAATGGTTCCCCAAAAGCTCACGCATACTGCTCAACTACAACAAATAAAATTCTCTCATATCACTGCAATACATTAAATACTTTAACAAAACCGTTTCCACGAATACTGCAATAACGTAGTATGGTAAATAGACAGTACAATAGTTCTTAACAGTTCAAAGAGTATCAAAAACGTTGCTCTCCCTCAACGCAACACGTGGATAGCAAATATATCCAGGAATAAAGGTAGAATAAATCGTTGGCTTACGGGTGAGAGATGTTGGGTCGAGTTTTCGGGTCTTGGGAATACTCTAAACGGTAAAAATTTCCTAAGTTCTTAAAATTTTCCAATTTGTTAGTTTGTGGAATATTTTAACTGTTAACTTTTCCTAAAAATAAATTGATTATATCCACATTTTTAATTTATTTATTTTTTTAACTTTATTTAAAAACCAAATAGTTTTACGACACTATATCATATAATAATAATAATAATAATAATAATAATAATAATAATAATTAATATTAGGAAATATATGCAAAATCATTCATCATTATCAATGTTTTCAGTTTCTCTCAGGGCTTGAACTCTTGACTTGATATGTCTTCGCTTGTATGCTGACGAGATTCCCTCCCTTTCTAGTTTTTGTAGGGGTAATTCAAGAATACGTACGCAATTTTAGCTTCCTCAAAACCTCAATGAACCAATTAACAGAACTTATTAACATTTCACTGATTCGTTTTCTCCTTTTCTTTTTTTTTCTTTCATTTCTCTCTACCGTTCCATTCATCCCTATTCTTTTACGATTTCCTATCAAACTCCTCCTCCCTCGCTTTTACTCCTGTCATCCATGTGAAAATCTTCATCCCAATTGCGTGCGTATTTTTCATTGAATGACTCCCTTGTGGTCAGGCGGAAGAGCAGGCTAAATGGCCTGAGCCTCGCCACCAATAAAGACAGTTATTTATTTATTTTATTTATTATTTAAATATTTAATGGCGGCCTCCGCAGTGTCGTAAGCATTGAAGCACTGACTATGAGAATTTCGCGCACTATGAGAGTAGGCGGAATAACGCAATCAAAAATTTAACTTTTCAGACAAAATCAAAACTTTTTCTTCTTTTTTATGTTTTCCCCTGGTTCCTTGGTATCTAACGACTATTGACTCCGTTCACTTGACCAGAGGGTGGATACCTGTCTTTCAGTTTCTTCGCTCGAAAATAAGTAATGTAGATCCTTTAGCCTCCATCTGACTGCATTCCGAGTTTTGTTTCGGGTGGCCTATTGAGTTCCCATACCCAAGCTTGCATTTCTAGGACAATTCTCTCGAAGTTTTTTTTCGAAATTTTGCGAGAATAAAGTGAATTTAGGAAAGAACCTATTCATAAAAAACCCTTGTTCAAAAGGAAATGAAAGGTAAATAAGTCGGCGTGCAATGATTTTCACTAAAATGTCCTAACTTGCTCACAAATACAAGACACTTTGTGTGCTTATGAAAAGACCAGCTGGAAATTCGAGAACCTCCAGGTATATTAATCAGGCACATGTATGTATTATGGAGAGTAATAATTAACTTGTAATTCTCCAATTACACAATTTTCTTATAGCACTATAAATGATATATAAAGTTGTAATGTGTTGAAAAAAATTGCATTTTTAATTGTTATTATATGTATATATTATAAAATTAATGGAAAGAAAATGGAAAATAAAAGTTTTTCTGCCGAAAATGCACCGTGTTTTCGCAGCATTGCATAACTTTCTCTGTACTGCGTGAGCTGTAGCAAGAAAGAAAAATCTAACAGTTTATAAAATAAAAGTGTAAATTGAATAACTTTTGTGGAAAACATTAACTAATTGAACATTTTAATAATTTTTATACTTTATAATATAATTTTAAATTCTGGCTGTTATATAGATATAATTTATTCGTTTTTTCTTTATTTTTTCTAATTATTTTGTAAACTTAAAGCCGTTGGAATATAGTGGAAAGGTTATGTTGTGTGTACACCGAGTTATCAGTCGTCCAAACAAATGAAGACGAATTAAAGAGAAAACCTGCTAGTGAAAAGAAGGCCCACTACTCCAAGGTGAGAGGCGAGCACTACCGTAACCAATTGAACATTGCGCTCTCCGCCATATTGTAGGCAAATGCGGGAGCGGTCATTTAAAACTGTGTGCTGTAACTTGTCACGGGATATTACGGATTCAAAACTTCGAATATCACATTGTTATTGGTCCTACATACTATGATAAATAAATTACGAAAAAGTTAATGTTTTAAAAATAACGTATTTGGAAATAGCTCGTATAGTTTTACTTTCAATTTAGCGAAGATAATTTCATAATTCTTGCATAGTTTTGTTGCCCTCCGTAGCTAATGCATAGTTTCTTTTTCTAAAGGAGAAATTTAAATTATTCTTTAAAATTAAAATTATTTAAATAAAGATTGGCACACAAAAATCTTCATTCTCAAGAATGCTATGAAATGGCCAAAACTTATGTAATCTGTCTTCTAATTTTTACTTTCTCGTATACGTACGTATATGCGGAGTAATATACGTAGTATAGAGAAAGTTATGCAATTCTGCGGCAAAAAACGGTAATTTTTTGACAGAAAAACTCGTGCTGTGGAGACCGCAGAAAAGTGGATAAATTCTGTTCTAAACTGTAGTAAATTACTCTCTTTAACACGTTATGTACTCAGATTTTTTAATAATGGGAACAAATGTTCAAATTAATTAAATCTTTGGGTATATAACGAATATATTTTCTTACTCCGCAGGTATGCTAGGATCAAATTAAAGTATACGTTTCAATAAGATGAAAAATGCTCATGTTAGTAAACGAAACATGATTTGGTTGTATCATTTGGGTTATTGAAAGTTGCTTCTTGTAACCCTAATGCTTCTTTATTTTGGCCTTGAGGTCACAGAACCATGAAGCGCTCATTATATATTTTTATTGATGCGTAAATAATAATCTTTGTATAGTAAGATAGAAGCTCTTCTAAGAACTAATTTACAAGGGGAATACCCTCAACTCTCGTCGCGTACGGATACAACACGCCTGTCAGCACCTGCCAGGGAACTAGTTGCCTACAATATGGCAGCCTTCAATTTGTAACGCTACACCTGCGCTACATGTGCATCTAGGTAATACTATCCAATATCTTTGACTGAAACTGTGTAGAAAACAGGCTGTTCCAACTTAGCTGCCCGCGGGCGGGCAAGCGGGCGCCCGCAAGCCACTGCGGGCACAGACTGCTGTCAACAATCGCTGCCGGCTTCTGGGGAAATACGGATAAGCCCTGGCCTTGGCCAGTTGGCCTTGGCCTTTGGCCTTTCGTTGCTGATAGCCGAAGCAGGGAGACGTTACACCGGGGAATGGAGGGCACACCGAGGCTCACACTCAAAAGGAAACGTAAAATTCGATTCAATTCAACAACAACTATTTTTTTAACTTAATTTTTCTTAACAAGTGGAACAATATCTGGTGTCAGTCCTTGGACTGTTAGGAAGCATAGAACGCTCTTCAATGTCTTGTTCTGAAGTTGGGTTCTTTATTTGTTTTTTTAATTATTATTTTCATTGTGTGTGTGTGCGTGTGTGTGTGCGCGTGCGTGTGTGTGTGTGTGTGTTTTACGAGGGTAGGTGGAAATCTTCAAAAGACACCATGCGGCCCGTACCACATGATAGTGTGAGATTTTTACCCACTAAAACAAACCTCCCTTCTCCTCCATCCTCCCCGCGGAACCGCCGTTAGGCATTACATCACGGGGAGTGGATTAGAGTGGCCTAGTCACCAGCCACTTCTCTTCGCAAAAACGTCGGAAGGATCAAACGAGGATCAATCGACTTCCCTTCTTTCCCTTTCTATTCTCCTCAGCTCAGCTATTATCGTCTGCGCATATGCGCTCACCGCATCCCAGTTGGTTTCTGAAGCGAGCATGCACCCAACCATTGCTTCGGGTGTCAGCGGGTCGATCCCGAGTATACTCATAACGTGCCGTCGCTGCACATGGTATCGCGGGCACTGGAAGAACACATGCTCGGCGTCTTCGACAGCAGGTTCACATAGTGGACAGAATGGGGTATCCTCCAGCTTGAACCTGTGGAGATATGCCAGAAAACATCCATGTCCAGACAACAGCTGGGTCAAGAAGAAATTTACTTCGCCGTGTTTACGGTTGATCCACGGTGCAATGAAGGGAATCATGCGGTACGTCCATCTTCCTTTAATGGACTTGTCCCATCGATCCTGCCATTCGAGCAGTGTTGTCTGGGTTCTCCTCTTTGTGATATCGCCTCCGTCTCTCCTGCGCCAAGATATCGACAGGAGGCATCCCCGCGATGACGCACACTGCATCGTTTGACACAGTGCGGAATGCACAAGCTACCCGCAATGCTGATAACCTGTATGATGTCGGTGTGAGCGAGTATCGCAGTCTTGAGGGCAATATTGGGAATGTTATCCGGTCCGGGAGCCTTTGTGTTGCCGATTCTGCTGATTGCGTGCAGAATTTCTTCTTGCGTGACTGGAGGAATTATTTCTAGCTCAGATAACGCTATATTAACTGAGTCACCGGGGTGGCTCGGGAATAGCTGTCACAATTCTGAGCAGCATTTTGGGGCAAGTTGGAGAACGTAGGTGCCGCTGTCTTAACCTACACATGACCGTCTTGTACGGCCTACCCCATGGATCCTTTTCCACCTCGTCACACAGGCTTTTGGCGCATAAGCGTTTGCTCTTGCGGATTTCTATCTTCAACTGGCTTCGAGCGAGTTTGTATTGCTCTTGCAATTGAGGAAAGTTGTCTCTGCCACGAGCTCTCTGGTACTGTCTTCTGGCTCGAAGGCACCTCCGTCGTAATTGGCCGATTTCCTCATTCCACCAGTAAACTGGTGAACGTCGAGAGCTTGCGCCCCGTCTAGACATAGCCGCATCACAGGCTTTGGTTACCCATTCCATCACCTGCCCAGCTTTGTCATCTGCGGTACCTGTTGGCACTATCGTCTCCAAACATTGTCGGAAAAGTTCTTCGTCGAACGTTTTTGCTTTCCACCCAGCTGGCTGACATTTCGGCGCAAAATTATCCCTCCGCTGATTTTTCACCTCGTACAAAAGTGCCTGGTGGTCACTATGGGTATAGTGTTCACTAACTCTCCAGGACACTCCCATTCTCAAAAGATTATCTGACATGAACGTCAGATCCACAACAGATCCCACGCCCCCTCTGCGGAAGGTGTGTATGTCTCCTGTGTTGGCGAGTTCCACATTCAGAAGAGAGAGGGATGTCAGAACTGCTCGACCTCGCTCATTAGTGGACGAACTACCCCACTCAACCGCCCAGGCGTTGAAGTCTCCAGCTATCACCAAGGGGCTTCGTCCTCTTGCGTCGTACACTAAGCGGTCAAGGAAGTGCTCAAACTCGTCCATTGTCGCGTTTGATGAGGCATAACAGCTGTAGATGTAAACGCCGTTGATTTTTACCCAGACAAATCCAGCTCCGGGTCTCGTCATAACTCGCTGGAATGTGTGTTTTCCACAGGCCCAGATTGCCGCGTGGTTGTGGAGGTCAGATACCCACGCTGTATCTTCACGGTTAGTATACTGCTCGCATACTATTGCTAAATCAGCCTTCCATTCCCTAACCGACTGTGCCAGGATATCCTGGGCGACTGCGCAATGGTTGAGATTGAGTTGTATAATTCTCATTTTCTATCCGTTATTGCTTTCTGCGCTTTTTGGTACGATGGACACCTGCTGCACCCAGTAGCATGTCTGCCTTGTTTCCCCTTTTCTTCACAAAGCAAGCACTTTGCGTCATTTGTGCATGACTGAGCAAGGTGATCATCACCACCACAATTCATGCACAAGTTGGAGCGGTCATGTGAGTTTTTAGTGTGTGTGTGTGTGTGTGTGCGTGTGTGTGCGTGTGTGTGTGTGTGTGTCTGTGTGTGTCTGTATGTGTCTGTGTGTGTAAGGGGAACGGAGAGGACGGGTGAGGAAGGGAAGACCGGGCCCGTTCGTTGGGGAACTGCAGCTGGTGTGGTAAATCCGCCACCGCAAAGTAACACTTTCCGATCAATAAACAGCAATGGTGAATACTAGTTTCCACGTACGAGAGCTGAAAAATGTATTTTTCTTAAATCGCTACCGTAATTTTAGAAGTTGTTCGTAATTTGGCGCATCTTATTACATCGGGTTCATGTTTCGAGAGTAAAGAGATTATATTGTAATCTTCTGAAAAATCTCTCTTTTAGTGTTTAATTACCATTTCCCATTTGGGCATTCCATTGGAATTCAATTGATAATTATTTATAGATATTAACACCGGCCTGAACTATTTTCTAATTTACTAATTGATTTGCCCTGCTCTGCTGATAGATTTTCTTTATACTGAAATATTTATGAGGTTGATTTTATTACAATTTATTTGTGGGTATCGACATACAACATGCTAGGTTTTACCGTGCTGTATGCGGACGTGCTTTCAGTACAGACTCGCGTTTTCTAGAAGTTCTGCGAATTAATTTTTTTTTTAATTGATGGCAACTGATTACAAGTTATCAGCCTTGTGCCAAGAAAATAAATTAAACATTTATTAAAAATTTAATGTTACAATATTAAATGAGCTCCTCTTATACATATTTCTAATTTTTCTTTTATAAAAGAATTATCCTTCCTGTACAGGTCCAATTCAAGGGCGTGGTTTACTGATGTCTTCGCGCGCATTGAAGACTTCTCGATTGAACTTTGATTGGAATGTCCATCACGTCTTCTTTCTTGGTGTCACCTAGTTGATGTCCATTTTATTGTCCCTCCTACAGTAATATTTCCTAATGTAAAATACTAATTAAATTGTCACCCATTTGTTAGTTCGATTCCGGTTTGCCGAATAATTGTTCTAATCTATCACGCGTCCGCGAAACTTCCTTATACTATACCACGTGTGGGTATCTATTCGCCACCATTTTACTGCAAGAAATATCTATGATTCTTTCCTATTCTAATTTCGACCCCGAGTATAAAAATATTCCAAATTCCAATTAATATTTAAAATACTTATAACGTTCTTTAAATTCCTGATATTAGGACTCCGAAAATATTGAACACAATTCCATACTACCCACTTCCCTATATCTGAAATAATAACTGCAATCCCAAAATTGCGCGTCCCATCTAATGGTGATCGTATCAGCTGATGTGACTCGGTCCACTGCTAGTGATCAAAAGAGGCCGAACTCGCCTTTCTAAGCCTCGCCACGCCTCACACACACACATTTTCTTTTTACACTACAAGAGGCTTTGTTTCTGTCTTCCGACATGTCACCATACTCGCATCTTTCCCGGGCTTGCTTATTTACTGGTCGCTCTGACAACCTGTATTCTTAGACTATTCTGTATGCCTAAATTACACGTATTGGCATAATATTCCCTGAATATTACGATGCCGTTCATGTTATTAAAAGTGGGGATCTTTCTGACTTATCACAGTATATTTGACTTAAATTGTCCAAATTTTAACCCTGGATAGGAAAGGCATCATTGAAAACTTAGGTATTGAAGTTATATAGCATTATCACTAAGTTCGAAATAATATAATAAAAATATAGGAAAACGTTTTTCAAATTTTTTTCAAATAGAAGCCGAAAGGGACACGTTTTACGAAAGATGGTGAAGCGATTCTTGGGTTTGGGTAAAAAATGAAGCTATTCTGTTCCTTCTGTGAACATTTCGACTTTGTATTGGACCATTTTCGAGGCTTCACTGAACTGGTTACTGGGACAATTTCAAACCATTGACAATAACAGAAACAAATAGTGATTGATAGATAGTTACTGTTTTGATAGATATCAAAGAGATTCAACATAATAAAGAAATAATAGTTTTGAACATATATCTATAGTATTAGATATCTCTTAGATTGTTGTTTCATTAGTAACATATTGGATGTAGACTTGAAGCAATGGCGAATTCTCCGATACACCGCGTATACCGCCGGTATAGCTAGTAATTCGAAGTGTATAATAAATATTTCATAAATTCGGTAATCTTCTAAAAAATTAGAGATTTTGAAAGCTTTAAAACAGAAGCGAAAAAATAACTCTGATTTGCTTTCGAGAGCCAATCTTCCGCATCCGTAAGTGCGATGAAGTGCGATAGAGTGAGACGTTCGCTAGGGTAGGCGAAGGCACCGCATGCCAGCCGTGATAACGTAGGGTTCCTTATGTTTCAAGGGCGGGGAGAGGGGAGGATGCGCGTCTGGACGGTCGGTAGGCACCGCAAAATATTGCGGTGAACAGTCCTTCTCTGGTCGTTCGTAAGTTACGCTTCTCTCAAGTTGTTGTGAAAACGGAGTGTGTTAATAATCCAGAAGTTAGTGGTTTGTATAATTGTCTTATAGAACAATTATTGAGGACGGAATTTCATAGTATTGGGATTACAGAAAAGCTCAAAACAAAAGACAGCTGCAGAGGTAACTTCCATAAAGTGCGAGATACTGAAAATAATGTTCAGGATTCACCACTGACCTGAATATGGCCCAATACACGGAGCCGAAACATGGGTATTGTGTGATGCTTCCACCGACTGAGATTGCTGGGGAGAGCAACGACTGAGTGCAAGCCCCGGCTGCCATTGCAGAGCAACAACTTTTGCCACCGTAGCGCTTCTGCCGTAGGGTTCGAGCCCCAACGGTGGCAGGGTTTTGGGCCGGGTCGAATGAGCTGCTCCGACCGTCACCAGGCGAGCGCCGCGCCGGAGCACTGCCCTGCCAAGCGTGAGTGTCGAGGTGGTGGGTGCGGTGTGCGCAGGAGGAGCGCTTCCTGTTCCCCGCGTACCCGCTGGTGTGCCTGTGCGGCGCCGTGGCCGTGGACTGCGTGCAGAAGCTGTGCTTCCGCTTCGCGCTGCCCCGCCCGCGCGCGCGCCACTACCTCCACTCCACGGCGCCGCTGCTCGCCGCCGCCGTCGCCGTGTGCGGCGCCCTCGGCGTGGCGCGCGCGCTCGCCCTCTACAACGGTCAGTCTCTCTCTCTCTCTCTCTCTCTCTCTCTCTCTCTCTCTCTCTCTCTCTCTCTCTCTCTCATCACCTGGGTCCGCATTCTGAAGATGACCTAGAAAATGACTTAAAAATAAGAGGAAAATGACTTAAAAGTAAGAGGATAATGACCTTTTTTCAAACAATTCAAAAAATGTATATGGAAATGTTTAGTTATTCAATGAATGTTACAATTTTAAATAAAAGTTATTTATACAAAATTATAATTAATATAAAGTCTTTATTTTAGGAAAAAATGTAATCATTAGATCCGAACTTCCAAACTTCAGTTTTGAAAGGTTGGGGAACTTACGGAACATCCGTATAATTTTGAGAGAAGGAGTCCACTGCAGAAGCGAATTTTCTCATGAACCGGTGAGACAATAAAAGCTTTGTTTTGCAGTGTCATTCTAAATTCATGAAATATTAACTAACGAAAAACACAAAAATGAAACAAAATGCATAAAAATGACAGAAATATCGCAAGGGGCACAAAAATGACCTAAAAATTGAAAAATGGCGCAAAATTGACAAAAAATGACCCAAATAACTACACATTTCTATTACCTATAAGTCGCGATAAACATTTATTTACAAGTTATCTACGTCTAGAATGCACCAATGAAAAGATGACGTGTCAACATGATCCGAGCCTTGCTCATCTTGGATGGATGGATGGATGGATGGTGGAACGGATTTCTATGATTTTGCACATTTTTATCTGTTGCTTCAGAGCATAGCCAAAATAAATTTCTTGACATTTGGTTGAAATTAGATGTTAAGTAGATTTACATGTTAGTGCAGGGGTGTCCAACTTACTTGGCTTCGAGGGCCACAATTAAAACCTTTCGTGTGGTTGCGGCCATATTTAAATTATTCGGGCGACCTACATCTGACTTCCCCGAATTGATGATCTCGGGAGTTCGCCGACTGCTCAGAAACGAGGGGGGGAATGAATGAAACGGGGGACGGGCAAATTTTACCAAAACATCGATACATCGCTAAAGGGTTTTCGATGTCGATGAAAACATCGACGAGAAGAAGTCGATGTTTTAATTATAGAATAATAAACAAGGTATTTTAGTATATATTTTTAATTACAGTACGTAAAAGGGATATATGTTATTGTTTGGTTAACAGCATGTTAGTAGTACGTAAAAATTATTATCGAATGTAAAGAATAAAATTAACAATAAAGAACATCGTGTTTTGCTATCGATTTCGTGTTTCTCTGTCGATTCAGGCAAAGACACGCCCGGCCATAACGTACACTCATAACACGAACAGCTCCCAAACTTCCTCAGATTGCACAGGCGAAATGTGCAGCAGGATAAAGAGGATGACGCAAAATAACGATATTGCTGTGGATTGCTGCTACTCTACAAAGTGGTTAAAACCCTTTATTAAAAATAAATGAATAAAAATAATAATTAAAAAACATCGATGTTTTTGCAACAAAATCTCTATGTGAAGAAAGCATAGTAAGCAAAATATCGATGTAATATATGGATGTTTCTGATTCAGAACATCGATGTTTTTTACCATCCCTATAGGGGGGAACCATGCGTGATATCAGGCCGTATTACGCATAACGCAGTGAAACATTGGGATGATTTTGAAATTATGAATTTACTATAACAATTCTTAAATCTAAACTTGTTCTATTTTTACACGGAGGGAATGTGGACCCGACGGGGTGTGCGCTCTGCGCGCAATTTTCTCGCCCGACAAGGATGCAAGGAATTTGCACTTTTGACAAATACGCTTTCGCGGGCCACAATAAATGACACCCCGGACCCCCAGTTGGACAATCCTGCGTTAGTGCATATTTGGCCGATTTTCCTGGAGCTGCAAATTCCTGTCATTATAGGAGCATATTTTGCTTATTTCATCAAAATAGAGACTTCTCTAAAAAAAGGTAGAAAATTTGCAGAAAAATGCTCTGTGCTATTTCAAGAATGTACCTCTAATTTTCGTGGATGTGAAAAGATGCTTTTCGATGTTCAAGAACGTGTTGGCAGAAAATCTCCGGCCATTTTACGTTTGACAATATGCGTATGGTATTTGTTACATACCGCAATTCAGCACTGTAATCGTAAAAATAAAGTAAAATTGTAAGATGAAAATACATTGACTTGCGTTTTTCTCTTCTAAAGAATATTTGTACGTTGACTATTGCGTTTTTTTCTCTTCTAAAGAATATTTGTGTAAATGTAGGGTATTTTTTGATATATTTTTTGAACCAGACAGGAGAAATGCAACCAGTGTGCTACAGTGTACTTCACTAAGGTGAATATTTACTACTATAATTTCTTCCGAAAAGTAAGATTTGTTATATAATGATTGCAAAAAATTATACCTTTTCATTCCAAGCATGCTTCTCCTGATATTTTTTCAAAAACGTTTTATGGAGAAAATGAAATATTGTTAATTTTAAATGCTTATTAAAGAGCATATTTCAAAAAATTAGGTCACAAATGCATGTTTTTAAAAGCACATTTCAAGATTTTTGGACATAAAAATTATCCTTCTATTCATCACACCTATATAGATTGTCAACGCCTCTGCTAGAGGTCGGGTAGCAGTGACGCCAAAAAACTCATCTTTCTCCTTTTCTGAGGCAATTGTACGTAAGTGCAGTGCAGTTCTCATACTTCTTTCAGAGTTATGAGTAATTATCGTAAACAAGTGAACCGTTGTGTGATATTAATGGGTGTAATTTTAAATTGTTTAAGCGCCTTTTACCGGATGACACTTGAAATATTTCTTTGCATCCATAAGCATTGCATTTCCATAACCTCAAATGCGGTATATATTTCAGTTTTAAGCGGTGCGGAAAAAAAAAATTGGAGGTAACTTAATTAGCTCTAGCATTTAATAGTTGAATGATCAAGCTTTCATTCACAAACTTGCCAACATTTGTTGGTATGAAACATAATAAGATAAATTCATTTCAGTAATTTAATTACATAATAATAAACGATCATTTATTGGTCTCTTATTGCATTTTACAAAATAAGGGTTGCTGCTGGCAAACAAATTAAATTCACGAAAAAAATATACTTTAAGTACCACAAGACTATATTTGCAATGCAACTATACAAGTGAAGTTGAGAATTGTGCTGCTGTCTAAACTGTCCCGCTTGGCTTCATGTGCAGGATCAGCTCTGCCAATCTATTTCTACACAGAATCTGTGCTTCATCATGTCACTAACGAGCCTTTTCGGACACAAGGAATGACGTTCAGATGACCCTTACCCATTGCGACATTGCGTTATAACAAAACATGCATTGAACTAAGTAGCTGCATGATGTATGAAATAGTCTTGTCAATCGATAAGACATTTGGAACTCAGTACGAGACAAAATTATACACATTTTCACCTTCCTAGAAGTTTTAGATTTTCTGACCTTTCGCGATGTCATCTCAGTCAGAGATTTGGAATGTTTTTTCCTCAAACACATCGTGAATAGCAGCATTCGCGAGCATAAGAAAAAACACACATGTTAACACTAACATAAGATTTTAACTTTTTTCGCGATTTCAGTGTTGAAAAGCTCAACAGTTTCTGTTGATCGGCGACCATTTGTAACACTCCTAATAAAGTGCGGTATTTATGGAGTAACGTTCTACTTTAGCCCTAAGAGAAGACGACGAGTCTTACAGACTTCGTGCTGGCAACCGAGTTGGGGGCACGTGGTGCCTTATTTCATTCTCAGTTGCGTGTTTCTTGCGATAGAGGAAGCTTTATTAAGAGAAGAAAAAAAATAGAGAATTGTGTGCGGCGTACGAAGGTTGCACACTATTATTTCACAAATGTGAAGTCCATCATTCAACATTGCGATTTACATTATTGAATGTACTAGTTACTTTTACCGTATGAAGGATTTTGATGTTCGTGAAGAACAATGAAATCAATGCGTTTTAAATGCAAGTGTCATGTTTTACAATTTGCCTGCAACAATAAGATCGTATCCGTTTTCCTCTCTCTGTATACTACGTAATCAGTAGACGGGAAAGTAACTAGAGGAGCTACAACAGCTCATATTTAACATTATTGAGGTGCGCAAGGGGGTCAGATGGCTGACTTGGACCTGGCGGGGGTTTACCTATGCCCACAAGTAAACACCACTAAAACACCAGTAATGCCCTCCTGTAATGGGAATACCCGATTTGGGTCAAGGGTCAGCAAGTCCTGTTCTCTCCTCCCCGTGGCGGCCCCTGGGTGCTCTCTAAGGTGAGAGCTTGGAGAGCAGCTAATGAGAGCAGGGCGAGGGCGAGTCTCCGGCGCCTGAAAACGCGAGCATTGGGATAAGGGAAGGAAACCCTGACAGAAAACCAACCTGCTGCCTTGCAGGGAGGAGAGGAATCTCCAAAGGCTAAGGGAAGGAAACCCCGACAGAAAACCAACCTGCTGCCTTGCAGGGAGGAGAGGGATCTCCAAAGGCTAGGGGAGAAAACCTTGAACAAAATCACGCAGGCCCAGAGGCGGAAAGGGGACATCCCCATTGGGCAGAGTGACGTAGGGCCAATCACCCACTCATTCTTGTAGCAGATTCAGATAAACTTAAATAGCCTCGGACAAGAAAGACAACTTAGACGACCGCGCAAGGAATTGGACATGAATATTGGCATATGGAATATAACCCGACGCTGAGAGGCAACAGGGGAAGAAGAAGAAGAAGAAGAGTTGCGCAATATTATAATAAATGCGGTCACGCGGTTTACGTAATATTATAATTAGGGAACGGATTTTATTGTAATAAAAAATGCAAAATATGTACATACATATGTACTTATTTTTTCCAAAATATGTAAGAAAAAATAGGAAATATGTAAAATAAAAATTCATTATTGTGTTTAAAATTGTTCTCTACTAGCATTTTACGAGTTTAGAACGTTGCCAATCAGTTCTTAACAAGCATTCGGAATGGCTGAAAGTAGGTTCTACCTCTACAGCAGTAATTCTACACTAGATTTCACCACACACAATTACCACACAAATTTTATTCGAAATACAAAATACGGTTATAGTATATATTACCAAGTTTACGAGAAGCGAGAGTTCCAATGAATAAGCCAGTGATGGATCGCAGGGGAGGGGGTCCCCCCCCCCCAATCGAACAACGCATAAGACAATTTTTTGTAAAAAATATTCGTTAGTTTTCGATCGAGTAACGAATGTGCTGTTTGAAACATGAGCCAAATCGTAGTTGAAGTTACTTTTGTTCACAGAAATCCTCTCATTCGTGATCACCGAAGCTCGGCAGCATTACATTTGGTTTTTAAGAAAGATTATTCCGTGACATATAATTCAAACGCGCAGCCGAAATATTCCGTTTCGACGAATAAATATATTAAAATATAACGAAATATGTAGTAGTAGGTAAAATATGTAATTGTACCAAAATATGTAAAAATACGTAAAATAAAATTAGTTCCAATTCATTCAGAATGTCTTGAAAACTGAAAAAAATATTATTGAATTCAGGTATCTAGTTCCTGTAAAAACATGTAATTACATGAAAATCCGTTCCCTATTATAATATAGCAATTTCTGCCGTCACTTCAGTCATCACTTGAAAAAGTCTAAACAAATCCAAATGAAGGACTTACGGTGCATTTCTGCAATTATTTCGATAGTGAGGAACAGTAGCCCTTTCTTACTTCTACAAAAGAAATGAACATGAATAAATCACGACTGTTACAATATTTGCAGTATATTAAAGAAATAAGCAAGAATCACTTCACATGTAAAGAAACATACAGAACTGAAGGCCATCTAATATATCGCCTTATGAATGCTTATACAGTACTACCTATGGTATCATTAAATGTCCATTTTATGCATATAAATTCTGTATCTTCTGTAGGCCTATAAATATTCTTCCCGACTAGTCGATGTATTATTTTAGCCATCGCAGAGGCATTCTAACAATAACTCTACGTATATTAAGCATCCTTACCTTACCCCTATTCCTTTCAACACTGAGAAGTTAATTCGAGAATTTCAAACTGCGATGTCGCATCGTTCCCATTGTTTGGCAGCGCCGCGTGATATTAAAAAATCTCCCCATAAGTAACTAACTCTATTACTAATTAACTAATTAAATAACTCCTGAAAGATTCTAGTAAAAAGTGCAGGAAATCTCGAATTTACGTTTCGAAAATTTGCAAAATTACATTAAACTATTAATATTTTTAAAACATCAAATATCACCTTTTTAAAGAACTGATTTTTTAGAACACATTCCAGTTAGCAAAAAATGTATATCATCAATATTGTTCTTTTGCAATATTGATTTTACTTTCTTGTATACGTACGTATATTCGGAGTAATATATGTAGTATAGATAAAGATACGTAATACTGTGAAAAATTGATTTCGATATTTCAACGGAGATATACGTTTTGAGGTTCCCTGAAACCGAAAAGTGGATTCCCTTCCCCCTCTTCAAAATGTCCATCCGTGTGTCCGTCGGTGAACAACTAGGGTCTAAACCATTCGTAGGAATTTTCCCAAAGCGAATGTTCCCTGACCGATCAAGCCCGACTCAAAGCTCTGAGATTTTGCAAAACATTCTTTAAATTTTGTGGGCATACATGAAGCCCCTTGGACACTTTTAAAATTTTCTCAAAAATGTCTCCAAATTTTTCCGTAAATTTCTTGTGAGAATAGAGTGATAAAGATGGCACTTTAAACATTGTATAGGTCCGATTATCACTGTTAACTGAATTTTCTGAAATTACAATAGGTTGAATTTTTTCGACGTCTACCTACAAATACAGTGTTAAAGATAGAGATTTATACTTGAAATTAAATTTGTTCTCCGCAGTTAATTCTTTCATTAACATCTTGTACATTTTTTTCAAAATTGTAGTTTTCACGCAATTTTGAGAGATAATGCTGCGGGCGGTCAAAATCAGCGGTTTTTCATCAGAAAAAAAACTCGTATTACGGGGCAGTGATACCAAAAAGTGAATAAATCTTATTCCGATAAGTAAAGTACTTTCTTTAACACACTATGTTGTCTGAATCCATGTTTTTTTGGGCCCTTGATACCGAAAAATTCAAGTCAAACGTCTGCACATGTGTGGTACACGCTAGTGTCTAAACGTTCAGAGGATTTTTCTCCAAAATTGATATATCCGCATTGATTTGGCCAAACTGGAGATCCTGGGAATTTGAAACAGGTACTATTATGATTTTGCGGATTAATTTACGCGAAACCTCAAGATTTTTGAAATTTTATGAAAATTTGCATCAACTTTGTTGATTAAACTTTGTCCTCGAATAGAGCAAAGGACACTTTAAAATAGCACAGTTCTTTTTCCTTTAACTCTGAATTTTTGAGTTGCAAATGTTCAAATTTTTGTGGCGTCTTCGTACGAGTACAACTACAATATTAAAGGTTGAGAGTTTCCTTTAATAAAATTATTCTTGAAAGACATGTTTAAATAAGACTAAGTAATTTTTTTCTGAGATAGTTCGTATTTACATGGAATGTATGGAATTTTTAAATAATTATTTTCTCAAAAACAGGTCCATATTTCATAATTTTTCTCCCTCTAATGTATGGAAGGGTGATAAAAATGGGTTTTCACTTCCTCACCTGTCCACAAACTGCCAGGATATTCAATCTAGCACCCAATTATTTAAAAAAAACACAGAATAGAAAACAGGACGGCAGACAAGGATACCGCAAGTGGTATTTTTAAAGTTTTTCGACTACCTTGAGCCATTAGAAAGGTAGCAGGGGCCATTGCAACAGAACCTTCTCGTGTTTTAGTCGAAAGGTGACTAGGAAGGCACACAATCTCATAGACCTAATGCCCGTTGCACCCGGTAAGGTTTTTTTTATAAAACGTATTTTATTAAATATACATAAACGTTTCATAAAATGTTGTGCACGGTCAAAATTTTTGTAAAATTAATTTTCTCTTTATTTGTGGGGAATACTGTGGACATCAATGTTTTGGCCTCACGTCCTGCATTACAGTTAAAATGCGAAGGGTGAGTGACAATATACAAGTGAGGGTACTTCTGATAGTCATTTGGAAAAGCGCTTACCTCGACCAACCACAATTAACGTGTTTTGTCATGTCGATATTATTTTAGTCTATACTTTTTTGAAGAATCAAACTCGCGAATTTAAAAAAATGTTGCAGTTTGTAGTTTTATTTACTTCCGCTGTTCCCTCACCTGTTACGTTGCAATCGGCATCATTGGTGAATGCTGATTGGTTGTTGCGTAAAACTATTTGATGACTAGTGATTACAGAATGGCACAGACTTTCTCGCACTAGTTAGTTTCCTAATCTGTTTCGTCTGGCTTTCGGTTTTGTCCCCATCTGTCCTTCCGGCTGGTTCCTATAGGCATCAAAAATAATTTGTCGCAGTTAATTAATTTTTCGGTTCCCTAGTTGCAGAATATAACTACAACAACTTTTTTGCGCTTAATTTATAACTCATGTAATTTTCGAAAATTAGAGAGGTCAACGAAGATGGACCGTTTTTGAAGTGTCCTTTGAAGTGTCCGAGGAAAAAGTTAAAAGAAAATTTTGGAGCGGGTTTTGAGAACAAAAATTTAAATTCGCCTTTACTTCAAGTATTACTTCAAGCATGGAAAGCAGTATGTAATAACTAGTCTAACTACAAACGATGCAAAAATGATGAACGCAAAATATAGCTGTGAAATTCCAATTCATCTACTCAACTACTTACTTACTTACGTACGTTTGATATATGATACACAGGAGTAATGGGTACAATTTTTGGAACAACAAACCGCACGATTTCAGTAATAAAATGATTTCAACGGATGGACATGAAAAAATCACTACGTAAGTACGTATACACTACGATGACAAACCAGAACACGAATATGTATTATGACTGACACACACACACACACACACACACACACACACACACACACACACACACACACACACACACACACTTATATGTAATATTCTGTCAATATTCCACTGATAATACTTCTCGTGTTCAGACTGTATCAACACAAATACATTGTTTAATGACAATATTCTTGCCATGGTAACTGTTTTATCCCTAAATCACTGGTCAAGTCTAGGCCAGCGAATGCAGAAAAATCACATTTGCGGTAATATTTGCAATACATCAAGAAAATGTTATAAAACAAAATATTTAGAATTTTTTTCATTTGACACGATGGTTTACTTTTCGTTTTTCTGCAATATATACTTTATTTCCTACTAGCTGACCCGGCGAACTCTGTTCCGCCTTAACAGAGAACTCCGTTCCGCCCAAACATACGAAAACGCGTGAAAACGTGCGAAAACGCATGAAAACTTGCGAAAATCCTCGAAAAGGTGCGAAAACCCGCGAAATCACGCGAAAACGTGCAAAAACGTGCGTTCTCACACAGGAACGCTGTCGAACGGGATAAACAGTATCCTATGTCCGTCTCCTGGCTCTAAGCTTCCTGCTCACCAATTTTCAGCCAAATCGGTACAGCCGTTCTTGAGTTATAAATAGTGTAACTAACACGACTTTCTTTTTATATATATACTAGCTGACCCGGCGAACTCTGTTCCGCCTTAACAGCCGGTGCCATCTTTTTCTCCGGAAAACTTTAATGCACCACAATACTCGCAAACAACGTTCATTGGCCCAATGTAAACGCTAGGGTGCAAGCTGTAATCATTGCTGCAATCGTATCGAAACGCTGCTCGATTCAAATCAGCACTTGATGAATTTCTTGTTCTGCTTCGAAAATTATCTATTTGTTGACCTCTGTTGTTCGCTCGAAGATTTTGCATTGCCAACCGAGCCGTTTCACGGGCTGCCTCACGTTGCTCTTGTGATTGAGAAGCACGAAGTCGAGCCATACTAACGCGGCGCTCTTCACGTGCAATTTCTTGTTCTTCTTCAGTCCTTTCATTAGCAATGTTTCGTATCCTTCTTGCATTACGGCTTTGTCGGGAAAGATTCGATCGTCTTGGTCGCGGCATTGTTAATTATACTTCACTTCACTTTTTAACACGCTTTTATTAGCTTCATTTGTATCTTTGCTTGATTGCTTGCTTGTTCTCCGCTGCAGAACTCTTCTGCACAGAAAACTTAGGCGAAAAGGCGCGAAAACATACGAAAACGCGTGAAAACGTGCGAAAACCCTCGAAAAGGTGCGAAAACCCGCGAAATCACGCGAAAACGTGCGAAATCACGCGAAAACATGCGAAATCACGCGAAAACGTGCAAAATCACTCGAAAACTCGAAAAAACGTGCGTTCTCACACAGGAACGCTGTCGAACGGGATAAACAGTATCCTATGTCCGTCTCCTGTCTCTAAGCTTCCTGCTCACCAATTTTCAGTCAAATCCGTACAGCCGTTCTTGAGTTATAAATAGTGTAACTAACACGACTTTCTTTTATATATATATATATATATATATATATATATATATATATATATATATATATATATATATATAGATTACTAGCTGACCCGGCGAACTCTGTTCCGCCTTAACAGCCGTTCTCATCTTTTTCTCGCGTCGCACTCACTGTGAGAAACTGTACTATCCTTGTTGCACTCGTGATAATAAAGTAATTGCAGATTTGTGTTTTTCTCTGAAACAAAGAATAATTTAAAATAAAACGCTCTGATATTAAATAGATAATTAAAAAATCTATTACGTAGCAGAGCGTTTTTTAAATTGATTTTTGTGTAAGAGAGAAATACAAAGCTGTAATCATAGAGACCGGCTGTTAAAGGCAATAAATAAGCAGATTTTGGAATTTATTGAGTTAAATTGTTTATTAGAAATACAAATAAAAAAATTCAGTAGATTAATCATTCATTATTGTTCCTGTATTTTGGTGCATAGGTTGCACTCTTCAGTTGAGTACCTTCACGCGATAACATGCGAAATCACGCGAAAACGTGCGAAAACGTGCGTTCTCACACAGGAACGCTGTCGAACGGGATAAACAGTATCCTATGTCCGTCTCCTGGCCCTAAGCTTCCTGCTCACCAACTTTCAGCCAAATCGGTACAGCCGTTCTTGAGTTATAAATAGTGTAACTAACACGACTTTCTTTTATATATATAGACTAGCTGACCCGGCGAACTCTGTTCCGCCTTAACAGCCGGTTCCATCTTTTTCTCGCGTCGCACTCACTGTGAGAAACTGTACTATCCTTGTTGCACTCGTGATATTAAAGCAATTGCAGATTTGTGTTTTTCTCTCAAACAAAGAAGAATTTAAAAAAAACGCTCTGATATTAAATAGATAATTAAAAAATCTATTACGTAGCAGAGCGTTTTTTTGGAATTGATTTTTGTTTAAGAGAGAAATACAAAGCTGTAATCATAGGGACCGGCTGTTAAAGGCAATAAATAAGCAGATTTTGGAATTTATTAAGTTAAATTGTTTATTAGAAAATACAAATAAAAAATTAAGTAGATTAATCATTCATTATTGTTCCTGTATTTTGGTGCATAGGTTGCACTCTTCAGTTAAGTACCTTCACGCGAAAACATGCGAAATCACGCGAAAACGTGCGAAAACGTGCGTTCTCACACAGGAACGCTGTCGAACGGGATAAACAGTATCCTATGTCCGTCTCCTGGCTCTAAGCTTCCTGCTCACCAATTTTCAGCCAAATCGGTACAGCCGTTCTTGAGTTATAAATAGTGTAACTAACACGACTTTCTTTTATATATATAGATTTATGATTTAAAAACACCTACATTTTTTAGCATTATTTTAATTTTGGGGCCCCAAATATCTTGGCCAAAATCAAGCTTTTGGAATATCGGAGAATCTTTTCCATTATGGAGAATTTCGGCGAAAAACTTTCCATAGTTTTTGAGAAAATTTGGTTCAAACATTTCAGAAAATTCGCCAAATCAGTTAAATTATACACAACGATTTTGGAGAACTTACGGTCATGTAAAGAAACCATCATCAGAGGTACTTTGATGCTCATGTGTTAAGAAACGCATTGAACACTGAAATACTTCTGTAATGTAAATTTTAACGACCGTAGACACAAGTAAAAAAAACATTTCTGTAATTTTTGAAAAAACAAAAGAATAGAGTAACATGGCGTTTATGTCATCGTATAGGGTACATTTAGCACTACCTCTACGAAAAATTGAAACAAAACATTTGGAGCCGTTTTTGAGAAAATCTTGTTTTTGATATTTTTTAAAATTGCAATTATTGCGCGCAATATTGCACGAAATCTACTAAAATTTTCAAAAAATGTACATGACCTTAATGAAAGAACTACTTAAGGACAATAAAATTCATTTGATGACATTTCTATCTTCAATTTTATATTTGTGGGAAGAAGCCGAAAAAAATTCAAGCTTTTGCAATTTCCGAAAATTCAGAGGTAACCGTGAAAATCGTACCTATACCGTCTTTATAAGTGTATATTACTCAATTCTTTCAAGAAATTTAAAGAAAAAAATTGGTGCCATTTTTGATAAAATTTTGAAAATTCTCGGGGGGGGGGGCTTCATGTAAAGTACCCTCAAATTTTAAAGAATGGTTTTCAAAATTCCAAAGCTTCAACTAGAGCCAGATCGACTGAATTTCTTCAATTTGGAAAAGATCGTACGTGTGGTTTAGGCGCTAGTAGTGTTCACAGACCGACAGACAGACGGGACAGATGGACGGATTGAGGTTTTGCTTCCAATTAGTTTTTCGGCATCAAGGACCCACAAAACAGGGATTGTGATTACACCATGTGTTAGAGGATTTTTTTCCTTAATTTAGCAACTGGATTTATCCACTTTTTCGTTGTCAGGGCCCGGTAATGAATTCTTTTGTCCCGAAAATCCGCCGTTTTTTCGCGCAGCATTACATAACAGTCTCTCTACTACGTGTATCACTCCGCATATACGTACGTATACGAGAAAGTAAAAATACTTGTTATATTTCATAGATTTTAGAACTACGAATTGTGCAGTGAGAGAGCGCTAAAATTTATGTTATATGAAATGATCTATAAACTTATTTTTACAGAAAATATCACCGTATGAAAAAGGCATAAGAGACATCACACGTTCACTACAGGAAAGTCGTTAAAAGTGCAAAATATTGAAATACCGAAAAAAGTCTAGATCGTGCCGGGAATATTTGGAGTAACTCTGAGCATTAAGCCCCCGCAAATTTCTTGCAATAGGGCGCCATTTAGCGCAACTCGGAATCAATTGTAAATGGCAACCTTCAAATTCTGTGTAGACTCCCAAGGCGGAATAGCAATGGGCGAACGAGGAAAATGAGGAGCGAAAGTACGAGTGCACTGGGGCTCTCGTGGTTCTTCCGATCTTTCTCCTTTCTTCCTATGTAAATATTTTGTTAAGACATCAAAATGGTTATGGAAACATTTATTGTGAGAGCGAAATTAGATGAAAACTGGTCACGTTGGCTGGCGCATTCCTGCAGTATCGAGAGATTCTGGCTGCTGAAATGGGACAGTTATGTTGTCAGCATATGCAGGCGTTAGAATCTGCTTGCCAACACTAAATATTTCAAGAACGATATTATGTGTCACGTGTCTTGGCTTAGTCCTACATTTTTTACCAAATCTTCTCTTGGTTCGTGTCAGCTGGCTTCCACGCTGTGTGCGCGTGTTTCTTCAAGGAGCTTAAATTACAGGGCTGGTAAAGATTGACAATAGAGCACGGTGACTCAAATGGTTACCAATAGCTCCCGACTCTGCGCCGTATACGCGACACAATAAGCGACCAGGGATACTCTGCTCGCGATTCAACAATCCAAGCGAACGGCATCTGCTTGTGAAATTTTGTTTTCTTAGAATCTTTTAGCGCGTTGGCTGGCCGGGACAGTGCTACGACCTGTCACCAACGCTGCGAAGTATTGTATTTGAAATGTGAATATTATTTGTATACTTTTACTCTCTGCAACTGGATTCGCGGCTTTTTAGAGAAAAAATAAACTATCGCGACAGCGCTATAGTTAAAAATGAAAGAGCTTAGCACGAATTTGTGACAAGGATAGCTTATATAGTTTATTGGAGGTTATGCGTCAAATTTAAATAAAATGCGAAGCAATGTGAGATATGCAAAATTTCTCTACTTTAATATCTTGCAAAGATCTTAGCGTCCGGCTTGCTGGGTCAATGGGTCACGATATATTATAATCCTTATTACCTTTATAATAGATTATAGGATCCGCTGACTATACAGCGCAGCTGGGAATCTGAAATAGAATGATTCTAATTCCTAGTTCATTACTGTTTGGATTGACTAAATGAAAGATCACTTTCTTTTCTAAATAACAAAATTTAACAAAGTTTATTGTTACCTTTTTGCAAACAATATAGTGAATTTAATAAATGATTTTGATGTTAGGCCTTTGATCAAGATATCTTTGAATTTAGAGTTTTATACCGCGGTTAACTTATCTATTCTTCGTTGATGTCCCTCGAAGACTTCTCAGTCGAAATATCTTGCGAGCTTGCCGTAGTCCAAAGTTCCAAGAAATCCTCTTCTGCTCCTATCCAAGATGGTGTCAAACTATCAAAATTATCAGTCCCGATTACGTCCTATGACATAGTCCCGAAACCTATAACTCGATTACCACTCCCGACAAAGTCCCAATTTATGCATCAATATTACTTCCACATGCAATATCTGCAATATCATTTACTGTCCTTAAACTTTCACGATCTGAAAACCCGACTCTATCTGCATTACACTCGCTCCCTCTCACGAACCTACGATCAGTTCAGACACGCGATGCCGGTCAGCATGAAATCTTCCTGCATGATTCACCCCTCGAAGCTTCGTATTAAACTACCTTCTTTTTTTTCATAACATTTGACCGTCCTTCTCTCACCCAGCCAATCCATGTGTTCGTTATATTTTGATGTAGTTGACCTTTCGATCGTCTAAACTTCTTAATGCATATTCCACCATATAGTCTACAAATAAATGTTAGTTTATTTTCATGTGACATATCGGTATGTCACAAATGTGATAACATATTTATATTTTTGATTGAACGCTAACTTCCATTGCGTTTTCAGGCTATCATGCGCCTTTGGATGTGTTCATGGAACTGAACAGTCTGAATGCTGAATATAACATGGCATCTAAGAAGACCATCAACGTCTGCATGGGCAAGGAATGGCATCGATTTCCTTCCAGTTTCTTTCTTCCAGGGGATAAGTAAGTTATGAAAAAATATTCATTTTTTTATTTTCAAGATTTTGTTGTAAAGAATTAAAAAAATACACTTCGCTAATGACGTATATATTTCTAATTTTTCAATTTACATTTTCACATCTTCGCAGATTTAAATAGAAAATAAATATAAATAATGGCTCACAAGGAGACATTTATAGAAACTTTTGATTGATTAGTGATTCCGTACGCGTCAACTACTAAGGCTTTTATTCCCAAAAGTGTAATGCTTATTTTTATGGCGGGAGATGGCAGTGAAGTGTGTTTTTTCTTATTTTGAAGCACATTAGCTATACAAGTAGGTCGAATTTAACCGCTGCCTGGAGGAGAATTCTAGCGGCCGGCTGCTGTGATCGGTAGTTTTCCGTGGTTTCTCCTGATCAACACCGGGCGAATGCCGGAGCAGTACCCTAACAAACGGGGCACGGACGGCGCTCGATCATTCCTTCCTCTTCCGTGTCCTATCCTGTCCGCTTACACACATGTTCTTACATTCTCTACTCTACCACTGATGTCCGGAGAACAATTGAGATTGAGAGCTTGTCCGGGTGGGGCTGTGCCTCGCCGGAGGGGAGATACCTCGAGGAAGAAATACCCCGCAGGTCGGCGCCACGCCACGGGAGAGGAAAACCGTCACTTTCCGAGATAAAACATTAACCTCACTAACGGTATTAATTATTCACCTGACTAATAACCATAGCACTTGACGTGCCCAAAAACAATAGTCAGTGAATCGAGAAGGCATGCAACACAGCTTGATATTGCAAAGAGCAGTGTGCTCCAGTGCCGCTGCAGCACCGGAGGCAAACAACAAAAATACATGTTTAAGTTGTAATGTTTTATTCATTACTCATGCATGGAAACCAGTTTTGACCTTCATTGTTTATTGATTAAAAAGTGTTACTTTCCAGAGCATGTGCGGGAAAATATAATTTGTCATACGCTTACTGCAAACACGTCATGGTCATAGAAACAGCTGCAAATTAAACAAAACACAGGGGCATCATGAGTCGACATGGCTACCGCCTCGTGTATTGGGAATTATTGCAAAAGTATGCCTACATACATGAAAGTTTCCATGAATTTGTACTAAAAAATAAATTACACAACTCGAACGAAAGTGTCGTTGGCGTACGCATTTGAAAATGCCGGACCCGACTCGTATCGGCACATCAGCATTTCATTCGTACGCCAAAGACTAACCTGTAGTAGTTACGTAAATAGTTTCAAATGAATGTGTATGTTTTCAGTTGGCAGTTACAATTCTTGCAGTCTGAATTTCGAGGGCAGCTTCCAAAACCCTTCAGTTCGCAGCACAATGGAACGGCCATCATCCCTAGCCATATGAACAACTTAAACAAAGAGGAACCTAGCAGATACGTAAGTAGGGCGTAATGTGACGGTCCGAGCAGACGCGTCACATTGTTTATAATTTATTATAAAATAACCTGGGATTTTCATAAAAACAGTGAAAATAAACAGATGAATTAAGTTCCACCATAGGGCAAATTTCGGCAAATTTTTAATAATATTCGGAAGCGGAAGATCCAAAACGGACTTTGAAATGTTTGTGGACAATTTAAGGCATATTTTCGTGACGGCTGGCGTGTCACAAAATAGAAATTCGAAATCTTAATAAATTTAAAAACTTGTAGAAATATTGACGAAGGACAGACGGTCATCTGTTTAAAATGGCATATAGAGAAACAGTGAAAAACGTGTTGAATTTAAAAAAAAAACAATGTTAAAGGGACAAAGTAAGAACAGTGAAATTAATTGTGAAACGGGTAGATGACAACAAAACCCACTATGCATTGTAGAAAGACAATTACAAGGAATTAGTGAATTTTAATTTGGAAAAATAATAAAAGAAACGCCGTCTTTTGTTTTAGTGAAACGGGAGATGAAAATTGGTCAGAATGCTAGTGAATGTCGTGGGTAGCGGGTCGCGACGTAGATTCTCATGAGAGTCGAATTGTTCTTTTTTTGTAATGTTAATGTTAAATGAAGTGTAGTATAACTTTGTTTCTTGGAATATGTTGACTACGCGAATTTAATTAATGGTAGATGAACAAAAACTTTGGTGAAAAGAGAAAATGGAATTGTGCAGAGCAAGATCGCTGAGTGCATCGAAAGGGAAGTACTTGTAAACATTATAATTGATTCTATATTGGATCTAACATGGGAAGGCCAAGATGTGTTTTAGTTTAATTCTTTTAAGACGTGGCCACTCAAAATATTTTGTTGAGTAAAATAAATCTTAACAAATAGAATATTATGGAAATTATTCACGCAAACATTTTCTTTAAGTAAAAAAAATTTAACAGGTAAAGTATTATAAATTTTACTCACGCAAAACAGTTTTTGAGCAAATGAAATATTAATGCAATAAAATATTATAAATTTGATTCACGCGAGGAAGTAATAAATAGTAAGTTAGTGGAGATAGAATGTTACGATTTTGTTTAATGATGAGTGTGTCAGAATAAATTTTGTTTATTGAATTTTGTTATCGCTAAGTAAATAATTAATTAATTAAGTTAGGATGAAAATGGAGGTAAATGTATGATGCGTGAATGTAGATATAATTGCAATTGTAAAGAATATTGTTACATTGTTATCTTGTGTTGCATTGTGTTCAGTTTTATTAGCAAGGAGATCACTGAGGAAAGCGGTAATAAATGACAGAACGCTGATATTTACATGAAAACTGGGTTATTGATGATTTTCTTTCCTTTTTCATATAATAATAATTATTGTTTTGATTTCCTGTAGAGGATCACTCCGCACCCTCACGACCTAATTATAAAATTTTCTATGATGGTACTCCGTAACGCACATATCAGGGCTAGCATTTAAAATAACACTTATTTTTGTTATTTACGTTAGTAAACACGCACTTAGCCTTAGCAACCAACCATCTAAATACTGCTTTAAGAGCGCGTCCATAGCAACGGCCGCTAAAATATTTTTAATGGACTCTCGATCATTTTAGCGGCCGTTGCTATGAACACTATGACTCTCGGGTTTAGATTCTGCTTGCATTAGTAGAAAAAACATTCACCTGTCTGATCACAAACAAAGCATCCAGTACCACCAACCCTTGCTACAGAAAATCAAGAATAATGACAATTCTGAACTCGCGAAAGTGATAAAAGTTTATTTTTAATAAGCGATAAACTAAAATAACAAAAAACATTGTATGTAACTCGCCCTCTATTAGTCTTTAAGGACTTAGCCGGAAGGTTAACTACTCGGCTTCGCTATCGCTCCGCCTAGGGTTGCCACCTTTCGGAAACCCATGACCCGGAGATCACTGATTACCGGAGGGGGGGGTCTAAATGCAAAAGATGACAATATATTCAAAATATAATATAATTATTCATATTATATTAATTAATATCTCTTACAAAACAATACAAACTCTTTTATAAAATATAAGAGTAATATAATAACTATTATAAAATGTTAATTACATAACGATCAATTGCTAAAAAGATATTTAAAAAGATATTTAAATGAAATTCAACGAATTTTATTTCAAGTAATTTTTCATAATAAACTCGCAATAATACTCTACTACTTTATATATTTTAATGCAATTCCCTTGATAATAATTTTATAATCTTCATTAAAATGTATTTAGTATTATAATTACTGATAATTACCTTACTGTGTGTAAAAATAAGACCAATTGATTTATTAAAAAGACAATCAAATATGCGAGGAAAAGTAAATGTTTTGCTTTGTTCTGTACGACCACCTTAGTACAAATAGAAACCTGAGAACTTAAAAATCTCTAGAATTGACATTTTTCAATACGGCTACCAGAGATGGCGCCAAACAAACATTTGGCGCCATTTCGCTTAAAGTGTCGGTAATATGAGAACAGTAAGCAAAACGGTAAACCGCATTTTTTTAAACAAAATGTTTTAAAAACAAAGATATCGAATTTAGTTCGTTTCATGACCCGGAGATTTTCAGAATTAACCCGGAGCCCGGAGATTACTATCGAAACCCGGAGACTCCGGGTCAAACCCGGAGAGGTGGCAACCCTGGCTCCGCCTCGCAGTTAACCTTCCGGCTGCGTCCTTAAAGACTCGTTTAGAGGACTCGTGACATAAATATCTATTAATGGATAGAGTAAAGAAATAATAGGTTAGAGAGAGCAGGAGGAAACACGGAACCACCACAGTAATCATTGACAAAATATGTACCATTGCAAGTTTGTAGATACGATCCAAATGTCGTAAATGCGTATTCTCACTCAGAAAAATTGTAAAAACTCTTAGCGTTCATTCATTGAAAAAAAGAAAAGGGAATATCGAATGAGGCCTGGGAATCTATGTTGAGCTGCGCTATGCGCCTTTTCGTTCGATTTTGCGCTTGCGTCTAACGCTTGCAAGAGCACATGCGTCTTTTCTCGGAAAAAACGGGAATAGAGCACGGCTTCTCGCAGGAGACGGGAATCTCGTGCGTTTTGGGCGTGGGTTTTCTGCAAGAGCAAATAACGTGGACCTTTCAAAACAGCGTGTATTTCTAGTGCTTTTGAAGCCTTAGGGCAGTACGGAGGGATAGGTCATTTTGTACATGTTTACAGTGCAGGCTGGTGGCCAACAATTACATTGATGAATAGTAATGGATGTAAAATATTTAAAGAATATATTAATCCCAGCTAGATTTCCTGCATCCTATCATTTCTTGAAGTATTTTAAACTGTCCCGCCCTGCCTGGATTCCAGGTAGCCTGGGACAATTGATTTTCTCATACACTCAGATATTTTTATTTTCTCTCAATATCTGTACAGAGAAGACTTGGAAAATTCACGTGCAAAGGGCACTATGAAAATTTTGGAATACGACGCAACAATGAGAAAGCTGAATGTTCCTACGATCTAAGACATGTTCATACTTGCATTGTATATCTGCTGTGCCAAATCTATGGGCCCAGTTGTTCATTAGCAAGGATAGTCTGAGATGCTTACTACGGCATCTTGGTCACGAAGGTAACATGGTAACTTCTTGACCTTAATATCTTGGTAACTTCACGCGTGATTTAAACATAGACCAGAGCTTCGAATAAATGACTTTTCTAGTAATGATAGTGTTTCTCTATTTGACGTACAAATTTCCACAGCTAAGCCCATTTTTCGCACAGTCCTGAGTACTTGCTCTCTCTCCCTTCTGGAGAGATAAGTATAAGATTTCAACAAAAACAAAATGGTCTTACCAATTTTGTGAGCATCTCGAATCTTAATTTTCTCCTTTAGTAACCAAAGTGCATGTTGAGTTCTTTCATTTCTTGCTAACTTCCGATGAAATGGAGTTCAAGTTTGTGGAACCAAAGAAGTACTAGTCTAATCGGGTTTGTGCTCCCTTCTAAAGCATAGGTTGCCTCTTTAAAAGCTCTTAGAAACTAGCAAATGCCCAACCAAACTATTGTAACCTGCCAGATTTTCTGTAGCATTGTTTTTCTTTGTCTGCACTTCGTCTACTCTGTCATACTCAACAAACAGAGAATTTAACATAATGATAAGCTGTTCCTTCCTGTTTCTTGTTTAGGTGTAGTTCTCAAATGATCCCGCCTTCTTCATTAATCAAACTATACCGTTAGCAGCATCGATAGTACGTTGATTTTTTACTAAAACCCAACTCTGTAGCACCCACTCGCCATCAATTAATTGGGCTGCAATGGTAAGAAAATGTCTTTTCTTGTACGGATCTGACCACATATCTGCAGTACAAGTACAAGCAGCATTTGCAGCCGCAAAAAGGAGTTGTGACAACACTAGCTTTAACGGTATCTGCTTGTGCTTGTATATTTCTGGAGATAGCGGTAGCATGAAGAATACTTTTATCAGCATTTACACGTCCACATTCTGCTCCAATATCTATAAATTCCTGGGCAAGATTACGAAAACAGATTCCTGAAACTATATTAAATGGGCGAAGCTCGACGGTACACGTTTTCACACATTTCTTTATAACGGCATGCTTTACTTTCAGTGGCCCTGAATACAATTTTTCTGTTTCGGGTCGCGTTTTGCTTTCAATTGAGCAGTTGCGGACGAAAACGATAATAAAGTGGAGTAATGTTTGCAAGAAACATAAACCACCTCATCATCTTGAGTAATTACCAATAGCAATCCCATCCTTCACTTTTCATTCGCACTTTTTCACATAATTTATAGTCTTCATTTTGTAATTTTAATCTGACGGCGTTTTCGTCTTCACGTTCCACACTCGACATCGTCAATCAACTGGCGGAGTCTTTCGTCAGATGGCAGGGGCGACTCCTTGGTGTAGGCAAGGTAGACACTATCTATCCTCATGAATATGTACTACGTTAATACATTTCATAATAACACAAAATTAAATTACTCTTTCAATTTTAATATAGTATATGTATTATTCATCTGGAAATGTACTGTAGTGAGCATTTCATTACCGTAGCATGAGCCATATTTCCATTTCAAGCGTGTTCTAACAGCCAGTGCGCAATGCGATTTGTCGTGTCTCTTCCCACAAAGACATGCGCCAGCTTCGGGTCCGCTTGCAACTCTCAAGCTATACTTGGGTTTTTCTAACGTGGCCGATGACATTGGGTCATTTTTACATCTCCTGCCTTACAAAATGAATATTTTAACAATGGTAAGCACATGTCTGAGGCCATAAGCCCCGTTGAGAAAGGCGTTCGCGAATTTATTAAAAATATTCATTTTATAAGGCAGGAGGTGTAAAAATGACGTAATGTCTTCGGCCAAGTTAGAAAAAACCAAGTGTAGGCACGCCCGGGCGCTGCCTCTCTTCGCACCGTATTCTGAGGAAAGGCCTCGTAGTGAGCGTAGCATGCTGTGCTCCATACTTGACGCATGGGCGTAGGCCAGCGAAATCTTTTGCTGCCTACTCGTACGGAAAACTCCGATTTCCATTCATTTGAAAGCCCCATAGCGCCCGTATTTACAGTTTTGTTGACGAGTTAACAAGAGGAGAACGTGATTATTACTTAGGAAGTATTTTTGCTTTTCCACTTTAAATTAGTATGCTCCGGATTATTATTGTTACTTGATTTTTTTATATTTTAATCTGATTTCACGGTAATACAGTATTATGGTATACTGTGAATGAACTACTACGTACGTTTTCTCGTCTTAACGACGTAGAAAAGAGACACAACTTGGACAATGGTGGACCTACTCGTATGTTGAATACGTTAGTACATCGTACTGGCGAGAAAAATGCAAGAATATTTAATCCCTCTTGGCATGATTCACACAAATGATTAACAGATAATGAATTTAAAGCTAAGATTTATTGTTGGCCATGCCTTTTATTATCAATTAACGATAGTACTTGGAATAGAGATGGATATTTTGTCATGGAAATTTTAGGTTTCTACATAAAAACATGAAATGTTAAAAGGCCACATACATAATTCAATGAATCTTAAACGCCTGGAAAAAAATGAATCCAATTTCTGAATTATTGTCAGACTAACACCAAGTCGTAACACTGAATCTGAATTTAGAATCTAAATATCTTGAAGTCACTTCTGCGCGTGCTTCGTGGAAATAATGCTTTGGAATGTAATGATATCAGTGACACAGTTGTTTTGAATAAATTGAATAAAATTACAGAAATATTGGATTGAGGTGGGACATGGCACTCTTTCCCGGGATCAGCATCTGTTCAGTAATGCTTTGCCTACCCTGAACATGTGTTCTTGACCCGCCACTGTTAGGTGCTCAATGTGTCCTTCTAGCCCGGCATCTTTTTTTTTTTTTTTTTTAACATTTGTTGCGTCTTTCTCTCGACGCAACGCGTCTCCTAGCCCCTTGTTGGGCGTTGAGCGCGTTTGGAGTAATCCTACGTTATTTTATTATGTTTGTAGTCTTAGTAGTCCGTACGTCGTTGTCCAGAGGACCGCTAGGTAGCATCTCCGCGTACGCGTCTCCCACACGCGCTCTTGCGTCACTACCCAGCGGTCAAAAATTAGGAAGGATTTAGGAACAAGAATAGGGTTTAGGACACTTCACAGGGGTTGGACTAGTCCCTGTGAAGCAGGCAAACTCGTTTTATCAGAATAAATTTCACATAAACAGAAATGAAAGAGCAGTGAGCGGAAGTACGCACGCTTACTATGTTAATAATGCATATAAGTTAATATTCTAGTATAGTAATATTCCAACTCTATTTTATAAAAGGTCTGAAGATGGCTATAAGGTGTAGCCGAAAAGTCATGTAATCACAAAATACTAAGATAACGACGGGCAGTGGCGGCTCGTGGGTATTCGCTCGTTCGCATGTGCACACCCAAATTAATTCGGTACCATTTCTCTTAAACATCTCTTAACAAGAGGGAATACAAGTCCTCTCAGAGCATTTACGAAACATGTTATTTCAAAACACGCGCCATTCGGAAGCTGCGATTGCCGGTCCGTCCGCCTTCTTTCGTGAAAGCCTGCGGGAGCACACTCGGGAAAATGCGACCCAGGAAACGGCGTCCTAGGGTGCCGCGGGGCTGCAGGAGGTCGAGGAAGAACAACGGTGGCTTATGGAGGACTGGAGCAATCCCCGCGCGGTGCTCCTTCTACGGCGCAGGCGTAGTGGCGATCTTGGGAAAAGCCTTGACGTGTCTCGAAGATATAACACTCGAGTAGCGCAAATTTTTAACAGAAGTAAGTATGACATTGAACGAAGAAAGTGTGATATATCTCTCCACTTAAATGAGCTTTCGCACTAGCGCGCGAAACGCGAACGCATTGCTGTGCAGTGTTGCATTCATAAAAATGTTAATTGTATATAATATGTGTATTCTCTTGTGTTTTAATGTGAGTTGCAATTACAGAACCATTCCGAAGTATTCAAACCCCTAGTGTATTTTGTAAACGTAAGTATTACGCTACGTTTCAATGTGTTTTGAGAAACCGAAATCAGAGAGTTCTTTTTCTGTCAAGGGTGTTTGTGCAATTAACAATGAATAACGTTGAAAATATGAAACGTAAGAAATCAATGATTTCAATGAAAAAGCCAAAGAAAAAAATTGATGAAAAGAAACAATGGAATGGAATTGTTCGCCATGCTATCAGGCGTCATAAGATGATTTGTGTTTAATTGTCATTATTAATGTTAATGTGTGTCAATGCATGCATGTAATGTATATGTGTGTGTGTGTGTGTGTGTGTGTGAGAGAGAGAGAGAGAGAGAGAGAGAGAGAGAGAGAGAGAGAGAGTGTGGGGAAAAAGTAGAAAACGTTGCACACCCTAATGGCATGACCACGAGCCGCCACTGACGACGGGTAACATTGCCACAACTTCGAAAAATTTAAGTAGCGCAGTTTGTATCGTACATTTAGTTGCTGGCTGTGTTACCATAGTTAGCTACCTCTCTTAGGAACATTATATACAATCGTTTGTTGCATTGGGTTACAGTTGCAACTTAAAATGTCCGTAAATATTGTAACGAATATTGCGTTATCTGCCGGCGCCACCACGAACTAGATGGTATGCGCGGATGGCGTCATCTGCCGGCGTCTTTCCGAACTTGCCGGCGGCGCTAGCCGAATTTGCTTACTACGCTCCGTGAAGTCACGAAGGTTAAGGCTAAATGCACCGAAAAATACTTATAGGAAAAATCAATAGATCGCAGCACTATCACACGGAATTTACTAGATCGATAACGTCTGAACAAATTGTCCGAATTTCGATCTGTAAACGGCATTGGACTCCTTTTTATAATAGAATTCACGCTACGATGCCGTTTTTTCAAAAAATATTTCCAAAATTTTTTTAAAAATGATTTCTCATAGTTCCGGGAAGAAATTAAAAAATGTGGGCTTATAGCGCGATGACGACGTGCTTCCTGAATCCAACGCCGTATCAATCATGCAAATCGGATGAATAGGAGCGGCGTAAAGTGAAATTTCGGAAAAACTACCTCCCCCCCCTTCCCGCTTCATGCTTGCGTCACCCGACCCTTTTGGAGGCTCCCTCGACGCGGCCGAACGGCCAAACCCGGCGGCCTCAGGATGAGGGCGGCACGGGAGGAGGCCGTGCTCTCAGGCAGGCAAGCCGGGCAGTCCGTTCGTCCCTTTTCGTCCCTTTCAATCTCAATATATTTTTCTCCACTTATCAAACTAGTGATGCTGTAACACAACCAAACGGTCTCATATCATCTGTAATAGTCGTATAAAACTGTATATCTTGTTCATATATTTCCGTCTTCCTTCGAATACCATCAAAAAGTTATTTGAGGCACTACTCAAAATATCAATTCCGATTTGGAAACTGATTTCAAAAAGAAAATAGAACTAATTGTGTAGATATCACCAATATTCCATGTCCTAACATCTTATTTTACATACATTTTACTTCTAAGATCTTCCGTTATCATTCCACTACCAGAAAGAATGAGCCGAAATTACGCACGAGCTCTTATCCTGCGACTCGATTTTTGATCTCAAAACGGCGTTTGTCTCCTTGATAGACTTCACCGTGATGAATCTGTTTTCCCAAGTAACATTTTAAAACTGTTTTCGTACTTTCGGTCAAAATTGAAGAAGTGGTAAAATAGCGCGCAGGCGAGATGCATCCTGAATCCAACACTGTAACAAACATTAAAATATAATATTAAGAATCGTGACATGCCCCAGCTTACTTAGTAAGTTATATTGATATAAAATGATTCTGTTATATTTGTATAAACTTGAAGATTGGAAAAAGTAATTCCCGGCGCGTCATTTTGATACAAATTACGTAAATGATAATGTAAAAGGATGTAGTGTAAATCATTGTATTGTGACATATATATGGATTTTTTAATGCATTAAATTGTCATGAAAGCAATACAACTTAAACCCTTAGACAGGAACACCACACTAGAAGAGGAATATCCGTCTATGAGGGGGATAAATTATGTTTTGTTATACAGTTCGGCAACTTTTACATTTCTGCATTAAGATACCATTTTTCTAAACATCGTACACGCTTATCGGTAACATTTAATCGGGTAGCAATTCAATTTATAAGATTTATATACTACTAGTAAAACGTAGCATACCAGTCACTGATAAACCTCATATTAGGGAATCAGAATGCAAACGTATTAAATCGGCGATCCTCATCTAGGTGTCGAGAATAGGGATGCAACATTGATGTTGATATTTTCAAAACATAGATTTTGTATAGACACATGAACATATTTCGTAAAAAAATGAAACATTTATGAAACCTGATGTTTATTATCGATGTGCTTGATGAGTTGTTGTGAATGAAAAGAACCGATAATCACAATTTTATAAAAAAGTTAAAATATGAAATAATATTGCATTATCCCACTGTCAATACATGTGTTCGAATAAAGCGAACGGTGATTGTAACATCCTCATCCAGTAGACTATCTTCAGCTCAAGAAATGACCCCGTTTTTTCGGCATTTCCTACGTATGTCCTACCGTACGCAAAGAGGCGGCCAACGCAAGCACTCTAGATGTAAGGTCTCTTGCCCACCGTCCTGTACCCATTTGAGGAAGTTGTGACTCCATAAGATGACCATGGGCGATAGTAAAAAGAATAACAGCGAAACTAAGCCTGAAAACTTTCTTTTGCCGTTTTGTCTAAATCGTAATTATAAATTAACAATCACGGCCACTGTCAAAACAAATTATCTTCCGCACGAACTTCATCGATGTTTCTAAACCAGGTTTTTGAAAGATGTTTGAATTTTAAAGATGTTTTGTTTTGATATTTGCATTTGTATTACTTGAGCATCATTCCTTCGCTTTTCTTGCTATCCGAAACTGGGAGGGGACGCGCCGATAATTCAGCGAGTTCTTCCCTAATAATGGCAGAATGTACGCATGAAAGACTGCGGGTATCAAACACACTGTTCAGTGCGATGATGTCTATTTGTCGGCTCCAGTCCCGGTCAAGCAGCGGCTGTGAGCATCTCTCCTTTCATCTGCAGGTCCCAATTCTTCGCGGGTCTGAACGCGCAGAGAAATAGTACTAGAACATAGATCGCAAGCCATCCCTTGTTAGACCTATCTGGATATACACAGCAATAGGATGCTAGCAATTTGTTCATTGCTCACTCGGACTCGAACTGCCTTTTTCCTTTTGTTTGTGATATTGTGTACTAGTTATTCAATTGTGCCACTTACACCCTTTTCTTCCGCTTCATTCTATCATTCCAAGCATAATATCCTTTTCTAGAGATTTTGTTCGACTCATAGTATGTCAAAAATATTTTATTTTCCATTTTTTGGCTTTGGCTTTTAGAGAAAGTTCTGTTTTCTTTTCAAAATTTCGGCATTTATCTTTTTGCCCTCCCATTGTACGTAATATTTTCTTCCGTGTCCATACTTCAAAAGCATCTTCCTTTTTTCGGCCTATCTCAATGTTCAGCTTTTACACCCACACAACAGGATTAGAAGTGCCATTTTCTCGATTATTTGGATTTTGGTCTTACGCAAGGCTTGATTTCTGACGGAACATGACGGAACGGCGTTCCTGTATCTCGCTGATAATTATTACATTATATTATAAATATATAATTATTTCTATTAAATTAATAAATCATTTTGAGCGCGTTCCGGGACCTAAAATTTTAGAAATCAATCACTTGATATGCCTGCATATTTTATGAATTTGTGTAATTTTCTTTCCACTGCTTTTTCTAAAATTATTCCTCTCTTTAGTTTTTCTGTACAGTATCCAGAATTTGTTATTGTAATTCATAAGTATTTAACTTCGCCTGCCATGTATATCACTTCTCCGTTGATGTTCAGGCTTCCTTTTTTACCAGTTGACATAAATGTTGTTTTCTTTAAATGTAAGTTCATAGAATATTTAAATTTTATATTAATAATATATTTAGCTATCATTATTACATAATTCAGAATTAAGTATTAATAAAACATCTGCATAATTTTGATGACATAACATTTTTGCGTTTTCTCGAAAAGGAGTAAAGTGGACATGTCACGTTTTGAATGTTTGCTCCACATTTCGCGCTCCTTTCTATCCAAGCCCAGCGCCGCCAGGGCACGCGCTCAAGTGTAGTCACCCTTCTGAGCTGGAAGCAGGGTGGCACCTCTGGCACACTGCTGTTGTGATAGCGTAACTTTTCTGACCTCTGCAGACATCTCGCCGCGTTCTTCAGCGGGCTGTGTGCTACACTAGGGCAATTCGATATGCCCAAGCGTAGGAAGAGGGCGGTGAGCAGTTTTCAGTGGGCGAGAACATTGTGCAGTGACGATGTGGAGATTATATTTACTATACAAGAATTGGTGGAATCATTCGCGTTTCGTTAATTATTAGTAACCGGGTGTTATATATGAACAAGATAATATTTCAAACAATAAATAACAATTATAAAAGTATATTAGTTTAATAAACATTTTGTGAGGTATTATTAACTAAAATAACTTATTTAGTCGACATTTATGGATGGTAAGCTATTGTTTTTCATTGAAAATACAGGTATAATACACTTATAACCTTTATGGACGTCCATACCGTTGTAGACGTCCTATAGAGGTATTTTACCGGTATAAAAGAACATAGGTATTTGAAAAAGGTATGTAAAATACCGGTATTTTACCGGTATCTAATACCTTTTCGGTCCCTGCCTATTCCTCATTGCCACTCCCTGGTCATATTTCGAATGACCCGGAACATTTCTTTAGGTCTCCTTTTGTTGTTATGTTCTTCCACTTCTTTGCATTTTTCTTTTTATTTATTTATTTATTTAGCGTCAAAAAACAGTTAAAAACTACGTATGACGTGCTATATTTCTTGAAGAAACTTTTCTTTATCTTGTCTTGGTCTACGCTGGAATACCCTGCTGAGTTCTCTGACTTTTATCCTTTGCTTTCTTAGCAGAGAAATATAATACTTGAAAAGAACGAAACATTAGAACTTTATTATTATTATTATTATTATTATTTAATAATAATAATAATAATAATAATAATAATAATCACAATCACGCGAATGGAGAGGAATCGAAGGTAAAGTGTATATACTCGTACTATATAATCCTTCGAATCTTCACTTCGATGACTGAGTTTCCAAGATTTATAACAATTGTGAGACTCCATCTTTATATTTCACGGTGAAAATCTTAAAATATCTCTACAGGTCTGATTCAGTTTGCCCATTGTGAAACCATGGAGCAGGTTGTTACTCTGTGAGAAACTCTAGGCACCGGGCGGGCGTTCTTTCAGAGCCCGCCGCGAAGGGCTAGGCTAAAGTGGCCGTGGGGGAGGAGTTCCGGGATTTCCAAATCCGATATGGCACTGGGACAGTGGTTCTCGAATATCGTTGCGAATGCTCACTCCAAGTTCACTGCGAGAAGGGGGGAGGGGGGAAGAGGGAAGGGGGGATCAGGTATTTTTTCCGAAATTTCACTTTACGCCGCTCCTATTCATCCGATTTGCATGATTGACACGGCGTTGGATTCAGGAAGCACGTCGTCATCGCGCTATAAGCCCACATTTTTTAATTTCTTCCTAAAACTATGAGAAATCATTTTAAATTTTTTTGGAAATATTTTTTGAAAAAACGGCATCGTAGCGTGAATTCTATTTTAAAAAGGAGTTCAATGCCGTTTACAGATCGAAAATCAGACAATTTGTTCAGACGTTATCGGTCTAGTAAATTTTGCTTATTTTGGTGTTGCCACGTGGTGGCGACAAATGGAACTAGTGTTGGTACATTTAGCCTTAAGCGAATTCGAGACTCGCGGGTTCGTGGTTGGGTTACCGGCCAGGAACCCCGGGATCTAACGCCGTCGAGCCCCTGGCCGAAGGGATAAAAGGCACTGACTGACTGCGACGTGACGAGACTTGACAAATATAGTAATTAACGGAGGATTACTCCAGAAATAAAAGCACATTAATGGAGGATTACTCCCCAGTGCAAAACGCTCAACGCCCCTTAAGGGGCTTGGAGACGCGTTGCGTCAAGTTGTAGACGCAACAAATAAAAAAAACAAAAAAAACAAAAAAAAACAAACAAAACAAACAACTAGATGGTTACGAGGTATGCGCGGATTGCGAGATCTGCCGGCGGCCCCCGAACTAGATGGTCCCGGAGAGTTCGCGATGTTTATAGCAAGTTCAAAAAAATTCTAGGCTGTTGCCAGCCGAGTATAAATACGCGGTGGCCGGTGACCGCGAGTCAGACTGAAGTGGAAGCTGAGCTGTGAAGTGTGTGCATCGCAGTAAATAGCAGTGCAGTAATTGTGCTCAGTGACGTGAAACGTGGCCAGCGCCGTGAACTGTGGTCAGTGCAGTGGACTATGGCCAGCGCCGTGAAGTCAGGGCAGTGGACTGTGGTCAGTGCTTAGGACTGTGCCACAGTGCAAAAGAAGTGAACAATGAAAATAAATAATCAAGAGAAGTGTAGTGTAAATAAATAATCAAGATAAGTGTGCCATATAAAGAAATAATGAAGTGAAGGCTATCTGTACATAAATCAAGTGTTTTCAGTGATCGTGTTAAGAAACAAAATAAATGTTTTTGTTAAAATAGTATGTGTTTTAATTCACCACATAAAATCGTAACAATATGTATGGTGTATTATGACGCAGCCAAATCACGCAATCGAAACTTCGTTAATTTTGGGTTAATTGAGTTCAAATAAACGACATAAGTAAATGTGTCATATCTTAGGCATGCTATGTCGTGACTTAATAATTATTCATTAGAAACAAGACAAAAGTATTATTAGCGTAACACTTATAGGGCAACATTGCCAACGTTGCAACGTTGCCATAGGGCAACATACTGGCCATTTTGCTTTTCTCTTATTTCTATCCTTTGAGAAGATATTTTTGTATTGAAACAATTGACATTTGTGAGTTTATATATCATTTCCACCATTATCATTTCTAGAGCATTTGACTTATCAATTGTAAACATTGATTAATTACATTTAATACAAAATTACTTTTTGCTGTCGCCATACTTGCAGTGTAATTTCGAGAATCATATCGTTAATTTACTTTGTCTTGCTTTTAGAGAATGCCACGTCGACAGATAAAAATTCCAATACCTAAGGTTTACAAACCTCAGATGAAGTTAAAATGCACAAGCAATGGAGAATATAAATGGTGGAAAATTAAGTAGGAAAAAGCTACTAAACTGTATGGAATTAGCAGATCCACTTTAAATTAAATGGATGGGTGTGTAATGCCAAAGTAAGATATTGTTGTTGAGCTCCCCAGATCAAATATGAAAAGGAAAAAGCACTTTTTCCCAATCGGATTTTATCACAAAACAGGTAATAAAACTTATTTTAGACCAAGTTCTCAAAGCAGTAATTATCTCTATTTAGTGTATTTAAACAGTCGAACACCAAAGACTATTAATCATAAAATGTGTTCTGATGGATATTTATGTTTCGTATCCAACTCTCATACATTTAAACATTACCGGATTCTTGGAAATAAATAGAGGTGGCAATGTTTGACTCCTGCAGGGTAACATTGCCACTTTGCTTGCTTTTAAAAAATAATAAAACTTTCAAATTATGGAAGCTGAGACTTCAATACTTTAAAGAAAAATTTACTGTTGTGAAGGATTAAATTATCAAAAGAAATTTTGTGAAGATTGATGCAACAAAGTAGAACTTACCCCGCGTTACCTTAAATGTAATCAATATACACCATAATAAATGACTCTTGAATGTCAAAAATAAAAAGTGGAACTGGTTGTGTTTATAAAAATTTCACATGAGATTGTCCGGGAATCGAATCCGAACCTCCTAGGCGAACGACTTTCAGCCGCCTAGCGAGCCGCCATCTAGCGGATTTTGTGTTAACTGCAGCGGCGCTCGAGCAAAATCGCCTGGTGCAAAATCGCCTCTAGTCCGAAATGCGTCCGCAGCTCAATCGGGGACCTTCATTTTAACGACACCGCCTTGGCCGTTGATGAAGGGCATTTTTCGGCTAACGGGCACAGGCTCTCGTGTGAAGTCCATGTACGAACTCTGTCGATTTGCGCCGATAAAAGTCATGTCAATGCCGCGCGATGTTGCTGAAAGCAGAGGTTTTCGTTTTAGCTGCGTGCGCTTTTCCTACATCTCCTAGAGTCCCTGAATACAGAGAGTAGCGCATTCCTTTGCGCCACCGTGCCGCCATTTTATATCCAGATGAACTGAACGGTATTGTAAGTTAGGAACCACCAATCTGTCAAAAACCAATGATAATATACTCGAAATTCCTCATAATGCGTCCGATTGCTCTCATTTCTCCTTAACTTGTGAATGCTGCCTGGCGGGGCTTTCAAGTGAAATGGCGGCGGGCGTTCAGGTTGCGCTACTCTCTGTATCAAGGGACTCTAACATCTCCCAACCCCGGAGTTGAGTCTCCTTCCTTAGAACTCTTTAAGTCCCTTCACACGCAGCCACTCAGCATAGCTTCCGAGTGACGCTTTTAGTGGCAAAGCTTTGGTAGAAATGCTATTAAATGTTAAAATCGCGATTGTTCTGAATGAGTAATTGAAGCACATACGGACGACGTGCCGTTCTATTAATTGAAAGTTGCTATCTCATTTTTTTAGCATTGTCCTCTGCTTACGCAATGTGTGAATTAGTAAATAGCAGGGCCACGGGAATGTATCGGGTTCACTCTCCAGCAAAGCATTGTAAGGAGGACGGTCTAGTGGGCGCGAGGTGTCTCAGTCTTTTACAACATGTAGGGGAAGTAGTGGCGTCGAAAATGATAACTTTTTGCCAATGAGCATGTGGCGAGAAACTTCACGGAGATTCACATGTGCCGTTATTTTTAAGCAACTTCCGAGTATTCGGACTGGGAGCGGTGGTTCATTGCATCAACTGATGTCACTGCAGCGCCTCTGACCGGGAGATCCTAGGTTCGAGTCGAGTCCCGACGGCGGCAGAATTTTCGACACTAGCTTTTCAGGTAGATCGAATTCAGTCTGGAGGAGAATTCTTACGGCCGGCTGCTCTGAATGGTAGTTTTCCGTGGTTTCTCCGATCAACACCAGGCTAATGCCGGAGCAGTACCCTAACAAACGGGCCCCGGACCGTGCGCGATCTTTCCTTCCTCTTCCTTGTCCTATCCTCATCCTTTACTTACACACACACACACACACACACACATGCCGGGAGACCGGTCGGGTACTTAGAACTTGTCCCGGCTGGGGCGGTGCCTCGCTGGTGGGTGATGCCTGGTTAGGGAAAGCCCCGCTAGTCGACGGTAGGTCGGCGCCGGATCTCGCTATACAACGGGGAAAGAACACCGCCACCTCCCGAGAAAAAACACGCCCAACATTTACGGGACTAATGACCATATTAGTCCGGAATCACTAACAATCAGCTAGTCGGTCCACCTCAAATTACATGTGAAAGGGAGGTTAAATAAGGCAATATAAGGAAATAAGGCAATAAGAACTGTAAAATGCATAAACGCTTATTTCTCTTTGATAAATTTTGATACAGTATGATGCCAAAATTCGCACTCCGCAATTGTAACTTTAACGTGTTTGTGATGAAAATTCCCATCACATCTCATGCACATTCACAGATTATTGTTCGAAATTCGTAGGTTCCCAAACAAGGTTCTGGAGGTTCTTCTTGCCAAACAAAAGGTTCTGGAACGCAACGGCTTGCAAAGGGGAGAGTGACTTTCCTTTTTGGTCTTTTGTCTGCCGGCAGCGGCGTCGGTGGACTAGCAGTCAATAAACTTCTGCTAGATCAGCTGACGAGCTACGCTATTTCTAGGTCTGGAAGTTCTTAGCTCCTTCTGACATTCTCCCATCAGACGTCGTAGAGATATTCTCCCATCGATGTAGTGCACCATTTCCGAAAGCGAGCGTGCGATTGTATACAAGTTTCAGCTTCATAGCTGTTCGTCTCCGATTTGTTAACTCTGATGCCGGAAGTGATATGGCGACGAGCTGATATCCGCGCAAGGTCTTGCTCCCGTCTGCCTGTGAAGGGCGCAATTTGCACATTCGCGGAGTAACCGCCTACGCAGTAAAGTTCCAAAAGCGTCCAAGTTGAGAACTTTCCTCACGTGTCGAGGTTAAAGGTATCAAACTCCTTTCGGTGTCAAGAATAACATATGAGTATTTCGTTCAAGTGCCATACACTGCAGAAACCTGGGCTTCCCCCACCTCTCTCTCAGGCCATAACGTAAGATGGAGCTCTCATACCTTTGCCTCTACTCTGCCCAGCCGCGTGGGAATCACGCGTGCTCCTAAGAGAAGGCGCTATTATGCGTTGAATTTACATCGGCTTCACTTATTGCGTGCAGGCGTTGGTTAAGTTGATTACGTTCCCTGAGCAGCGATTTGAGCGACGTGAAATCTTGGGTGTTGTTTACACCCGGGAATAGTGACGGATTCGCGGGGGGGGGGGGGCTATGCCCGACCCCCAAAAAAGGTTTAGAGTTTTTGTTTGTTACCTCCCTTTATTTGGCAAAATTAATTTAAATATTTATATTGGAATTATGTAATTATTTAAAAAAATAATATTGCACAGTATCATACATACACTACAAAATTAAATACAATATAATAACAAATGTATTTATTATTTTAAAACATCTATTGTGCCTCCCCACCCAAAAAAAAAAAAAAAAAAAAAAAGTGATCGGCTGGATCCTCCCCTGCCCGGCAGCACCTGCTTGGTCAGTGAGTAATGGCTTTGAATCCCTTTAAAGGAGGGGCTGCGTACCCACCAAAGATGAGATCTTCCTGACAATACATAATTATAGATAATTCCCTTAATTTATTCATTGACAACAAATGATAATTTTTGCAATGTCTACATGTGTTTTTGTGTGACCATTGTAATATTGTTTTGCATTCTATGGAGCATGACGTAGTCAATTCAATTGCTTGTCAGAAGTAAAGATATTAAATCGTCCCTCCTGACACTTCCTACAATGCAGGTGACACTGTGTAAGGATTTATTCAAATGCGGCATGGATCTAGAAAGTAATTTCTTGCCATGTAAGAAAAGATGGAAATCATTGGTGGTGAGATCCAAACAGTAAGGTGGATGATAAAACACCTTCCTGTGGAGATGCTGCAGATAAATGGATTCATGTGTGGTCGAGCACTATCGTGCGGGAGGACAATACCTGCAACGAGTCTCCTGCATCACATGTTGTGAGTGACCCTTCACAAATTCCTGTCCAGACTGCGTTACATGAAGCACAGAATTATTATGCATAGCAGGCAGCAGATTTCTATGACAGTGATGCAAATGTCTCCATTCTGGTGCTTATTATGTGTGAAAATAGTATGTGTGCAAAATCTGTAACAAGAAAGTATTCATGAACTTGTGTTTTCTTTTTGTTGGTGGCATAGGGAAACTTACTTTGTGGATGCCGTTGGTGTGTTATAATGAAATACAAATTTCTGGTAACTTACATTTATTGTAGATAAATTCAATAATGTTTTACTATCTGTTTTTTAAATTGTTTTCCCATAGAGTTAGCTCTCAAGTTTGCAATAATTTGAAAGGTATACATAGCTTGTCTCTCTTAAACTGCTTGCCTCATACATTTTGTAATTATGAATATAATTTTCTTTGTTGAACAGTTTGATGTCAACCAGTGCCATTTTTTGGTGGACCTGGACTTAGGAGTGGAGACAGAACGAGAACCAAACTACTCCCAGCAGAAAAATCAATGGACTATTCACAAATCTATACCATTCTTAAATGCTCCTAAGTAAGTTCTCTTTAAAACTTTTGGCACATTGTGAGAATATAATGAAAGATATAAATACATAAATAAAAACCAAATGCAAATGTAAATACATGTTCCCTGACACATTAAGAATTTAACTCAATTTTGTGGAGATAAAGTGAATGAGCAACATTTTTCTTTAAGGAAATGTATACATCCATACAATAATGTAAATTCCATATAATTTTTGTAATGGGCAAATGTTCTAAGGGGATGTGTCTAGGGAAAAAATCATTTTTGGAATCACAGATCCCCGCATGTATTTCTTGTCAGGGTATCATTGAAAACTTGCTAATGCTCTCTTTATATAGAAAACATAACTTATAAAAAAAAAATTCAATTAAAATAATGCATCATTTGCTTTATGATAAAAGTTAATTGTATGTTCAAATTCACAATAGAAAGCTTCACTATAAAAGTATTTCCATGAATTCTTATACAGTTTTCTCATAAAAAAATTCATGTATTCAAGATACCTTTTATATAATTTAAGTATATACTATTTGCATATTGTCTTAAATTATTTGTCAAGGCATGTTACTTGCATGCAGTGGCAAGATAATAATGACATTTTCTTTCTTTTCTCTTTCAGGTCTCACAAATTTTTTAGGGCATTTTATGTTCCATATTTCTCAAATCTGTACTGCACTTATGCATCATACAATCTTCTTATTTCACGTAAATTGAAGTTTTTGAATGCAGAAAATTCAGGTAACAAGAGATAATAATTATTTTGAATCTATATTTATGTCAACCATTGATTTTGTATAAAGGAATTCATCATTGTCACAATATCCAATTTTCAGAATTGATATCCAGCATTTACTAAGTGTTTGCAAAAATGTTTAGTACTTTTGTTGTTTGATTTGTTTAGTATTTCAATTCAATATGAGATGCAGTTACGAAATGTAGAGAACTGCACAATGAAGTGTAAATGATGTCGAAATGTGATTTTGATGCATAAGTCAAGAAAGCCAAATATCAATAACTCAGTCATATTGTTTGTCATGCATGTTAGTTGATATGCTTATATGAGAGAGAGGGAGAAAAGGAGAGACAGGCAGACAGAGAAGTACGTGTGAATGTTTGTTATTAATGTCATTTCTTAAGGTATACTAATTAATTATTAATAAGTTGTGTGCCAATAAAGTGTGTGTTTACTGTCATGAAAAGTGTTGGATGTCCTAAAATCTAATGCTCTGTGGCAACCTCTTAAGGTCAATGGCCAGTTCATAAAACTGACCCACAGCATCAACAATGCACTGAAAAGGCAACCTCTCAATGAAACTTTGCAATAAAAACTTGCAATGTTCTGAAGGGGGGTTTCAGCCCTATGCAGGTGCTGAAAAGTTTAGGTGCACATTCTGTATCTAAACTCGTGGTGTTACAACAACATGCAATTTCTCATATTATTGATAATGTTAACATAATATTATAATACTAGCTTGTCCCATGTGAAAACAAAGCACTTTGTAAATAAGTGTTCACATGTTCAAGAGTATTAACTCAAATATTGCCAAGTGTTGAGATTAAATTGCACAGATAATTGAACAGACTCTTTCATTGTATTATAAAAGGTTTTGAGTCATTTGTGTCTTTTTCCCTTCAATTTAGATTCTGGGTTTTTCTTAGATTTTAGGTTTCTGTACTTTTATGACCATCCGTGCCATGTAAGGGGAGCACCCAAAAGAACTATTTGAGACCACCTGTCTCCTTCATTTCCCCTCAAACTTGCGTCCCACAAAATGTGTTGGGTTACAAAATCCTGGTTTTAAGGGTCTATGTTGTGGGAGTTGTTAAGGGCCCAAGATACAAAATCCTGGTTTTAAATGCCTATGTTGGGCATTGTTTTGGAGCTATGCACGATTGTAATGTGTTGCAGAAATCTGTTTTTTGTGTCTGAAACTGCAAACTCCAATGCTTTTTACCTTAAATCTGTTGGGTGCAGGGCTAGGGAGCAATTCCCTGCATAGCATTAGCACTGAGAGGGTTTTGTGTCGATGGTTTCTTATAAATTGACAAAAAATGTCATGTATTCCTAGTGTATAATGTATAGACTGGTTTGTAGTTTTTCCTCTTTTAGCACGTCTCAGCCGTCACTTGGCAAAAGTAACGAAGTTAATGAGATGCAACAGCTGGAACAATTGTCGTTTCTTACTCATGACTAGGATGCGGATTTTAATGAAATGTCATTTTTTTCTTTTCACTTTAGAATAATACCATTTAGCGTAGAAATTAATTTAATGTCATGACAAAAGGAAATGACCCATTTTTATAGGTAATTTTTTTTTGCATTTTTCGTTGATTTCGATTAGATAAGTCATTTTTTACTCCTTTCCGTCATTTTTAATGCATTTTTGCTGATTTAATCGATTTTAATGTTATTTTATCGGTACTCCCTTGAAATAATATTTACGAGACGCAGGAAATGTTTTCCACGGACTTCCTGAGTAGTCTTTTCGATTTCTTCGCTCAGAAAGTGTGATGTTAGCCGTAGTGATTATGTAATCTACGGTACCGGTGACACCTATCACTCACCACCATTGTCGATTCGGGCGATTTCGGGATGACTAAAGACAGAGATTTCCTCGTAAAGAACAGTCCTCACGAAAAGTTTGCGGGCTGAGTTCACTTGAACGAATGGAAGAAGCGTCGCGACGCTTCTTCCATTCGTTACATTTGATACTGATGTAATCGACGCGTCGATTACATCAGTATCAAATCCAACAGCTTGATATGGCCATCCGAATTGTTTTCGATCACATTTTTTACGTCATTTTTCTTTGTTTTAGGGTATTTTAAAAACATCTTAAGAGCATTTTATTGATCTTTTTTGGCGATGTTTTAGGTCATCAAAAACCGCTCCCTTCTCATGACACAGTGTAAGAATTTTCTTAGACCGTGCTCATAATTGAATCACTACTGTAACATCTCACATGGTTTCAATTTAGGGAGAGGAGTTGTTGGCAAGACATACCATGCGGTTTGATAAAAAAAATAATATGTTTGGACATGGATTTACTGATTTTAAAATGACTTTACCAACAAGGGAGATGAAAAATGGTCGGTGATCACTAGGGACCGAAAAGGTATTGAATACCGGTATAATACCGGTATTTTTCCATACCTTTATTCTTTTATACCGGTAAAATACCTCTATAGGACGTCTATACCGGTATGGACGTCCATAAAGGTTATACCGGTATTTTCAATGAAGAAATATAGCTTACCATCCATACATGTTGAAAAAATAGGTTACTTAGTTAATAATATCTCACAAAATGTTTATTAATCAAATATCATTTCATAATTGTTATTTATTGTTTAAATTATTATTTAAACTTCGGAAAAGTTGAAATATGAAATAATAATTATTGATTCCATTGAAGAGAACCTTTTCTTACTTAGTGTCCTTCATCGAGCTATCTCCCATCTGACCTGAGAGATGACCTAAGCCTGTCTTTGTATTTCACCTCTCTTCCGCTGGCACTACCAAAATCGGTTACCACAAAACCACATATACCACCATTTAGAACTATTTAATTGCTAATTAATTACGCAAAAATTAATTTTTTTGCTCTTCAAACTTTTGCGTTATGAATGGTGAGCTAGCGGAAGATTCCGCTGGATCAACCACAATTAGTTACCACAAAACCAAATACGCCAACTTGTAGAGCGATTTAATTGCTAATTAATTACGCAAAAATTATTTCAATTGCTCTTCAAACTTCCGAGTAAATAATTATAAACTAGCACTTCCGGTTTCCGCTGGCACTACCACAAACGGTTACCACAAAACCACATACGCCATCTTGTAGAGCGATTTAATTGCTAATTAATTACGCAAAAATTAATTTTTTTGCTCTTCAAATTTTTGCGTAATGAATGGTGAGCTAGCGGAAGATTCCGCTGGATCTACCACATTTAATTACCACAAAACCAAATATACTATCTTGTAGAGCGATTTAATTGCTAATTAATTACGCAAAAATTAATTTTTTTGCTCTTCAAACATTCGAGTAATTAATTGTAAATTGCCGGGCACACGCGGCCCGCCGGCCGGCCGGCCGGCCGGCCGAACGGTTGGCGTCGTGACGTCACGGTTGAGGGGTATCCAGACCGCAGCCGTCGCGCCGGCGCCGCTGCCCGCCCGGCTGACTGGCAAATTTAAATGGAATACACGAACTGGCCGTGAACTGACTTCGGTATTGAAAATTATGCCAGTACTTTGTTATGTTCATAACAACAGAGAAATGGGCCGATAATTTTGAATTTCATTTTTGTTGTCTTTTTTGAAGAGCGGCTTAATTTTAGCTGTTTTGAAAATATCTGGAAACGTTCCAGTGCATAAAGATGCATTAAATATGTGAGTTAACGGGTGTATAATGGCATACGTGCAAGTCTTTAACAAAGAATCCGGGAATTCATCTAAACCGGACGAATATTTATTTTTAAGTTTACCGATTATTTTGAGAATTTCATAGGAAGAAGTTTCGGAAACGAACATTGTGTCTAAAATGTTGGGTGAACTATCTGTTTTTGAATTTTGTGGCTGAAGACCCTTAGTGAGATCGGCAACAATTCTCCAAAAGTATTGGTTAAAAGACTAGCCATTGTTGCCGGATCGTTCACATTTATATCGTTATATTTTAAAACAACATTCTCTACGGGTTTTTTAGTTGATTTGGTAGTATTTTTTATTATATTCCACATTGCTTTAGTTTTATTATTTGAGTTCAAAATATCCTGATCGTTTTTCATGATTTTAGCCTGCCTTATGACTTTTCGTTTGTATTTTCTAAAGTAGATAAGGAAATCTTGAGATACGTCATGACGTTTAGAAATGAAAGAAAGAATTCGCTTGTTTTTACAAGATGTGCTAATCCCTTGTGTTATCCAAGAATTGCTTTTCCGTGAAATATTTAATTTTCGTTTTTGAAGAGGAAAGCAAGGGTTAAAATGAAATGAAAGAGTTGGAAAAAAAAAAAGAATTATATTTGTTGTTTGTATCAACAGTATTATAAACCGCTTCCCATGACTCCTGCATCAAGTAATCAATGACTAATTTAATTTTACTTTTAGTAAACAATCTAGTCATACTTGTATTATTTATTGTGTCAGTGATGGCATTTCTTATAATGGTAAGAACTTGTGGATCGTGGTCACTGTATCCTAAATCTTTTGTTTCAACTTCATATCGAGTAGTAGTTTTGTTAATTATAATTTGATCAATTGCCTTCATCGAATGTTGTGTGATCCGTGTAGGTACATTAATTGTAATGTCTATATTGAAGGACTTAATTAAATTGAGAAACTTTTCTTTCTCGCAAGAATCAACCAGAAAATCAATGTTAAAATCTCCGCATAACAATGGATTCAAAAGAGCGATTGCTGACTTTGTTAAGTGTTATCTCCAGGTTTTCTAAGAACAAAATATAATCTGCAGTTCTCTTTGTTGGAGGTCTGTAAACGCAAAGTATTATCACTTTTAGTGAAGTAAGATGTACAACAGAAATTTCGAAAATATTTTCAATGGAATACACATTTAATTCCGCCAAGAATCTCAAGAAAAAGCTTATTCATCCGCCATCTCAAGAAAAAGAGCTTAAACATTTTCAGTAATACTTTAAACATGAGAGTTCATTTTCAACTTCATTTTCTGTGCATGTCTTCTAGAATTCAGTGGGAAATACAATTATTCAAATTATCGTTTCTATGTTGTCGCGGCAGGAAGTATTATTCCGAAGGACAACATGGATACCAAAATGTATTGCTTATTTATCCTTGAAAATAGATTTTATTACATGGGAGTGTTTTTTTTTCCTCCTTCTCCTGTTTTCAAAATTTAAGTAGTATATGACTTAGTGTAGGGATCACAGAATTTTGAAAATGCGCATACAATTCACTTTTCCCCATAGTACATCATATGCAGTTTTAACTGTTTTTTTATGTTAAATAAATAAAAAGAGTTTGTGTGAAAATTACGGGGAATTGGCAATGGTAAAGTAAGTTACGCTGTTAATGTTTTAATTTATGTGAAGAATAGATCCACTCTCAGGCCCAGTCTGCAGGATGTGTGTCCCGCGAGGGGAAGGGGGGGGCAAGAGGCGATGAACTATTGAATTTGTTTGTTAGATGACCTTGAGATTTCGACAGTCTGTGTTCCCACCTCGTTTCAATCTCCACACTACCCCTTCTCTTTCCCCTTGAAGCTGCCACCCGACTCTCGCTTGACGTCACAAACTTACAGTATTATTTAGTGTATTTAGTATTATTAGTGAAGTGTTTTGTAAAAATATTTGTTAGAGTGTATAATACATTACTTTTTTATAGGGGTATTTTACTTTTCTCTCTTGAGCAGATCATGTGCATGTGCTTCTTTACAGATAACCAGTTTGTGTGAAATGAGGCAGTCACTAGTATTTATTAATTTCATTAGATTTCTCTTAATGTACATTGTTATATTTAATGTATTATAATATTGGTATTTTCATGTAGAATTATAACGAATATGTAATATTACAACTGATATTATTGACATAGACAAAATAAATACAATAAATAATAAAATATTTTATTGAACTTCTGTGTAGTTTGTGTTCAGAATTATTTAAACAGTACCTCTAACTTAATTTATTATGGTCAATAACAAAAAATACGTCAAACATATTTAATACTTATTTAATATTTGTCTTTCATTTTTATGTATATTTTTTGGTTTTAATATTTTTACTTTACACATC